>RWGY01000038.1:0-12124 GCA_007726485.1 Eragrostis curvula | reverse complement strand
GCTGGACAGCACTGCGCATTGTCTGGGACCTATCATTGCCTCTAATGGAGATGGTGCAGGAGTACAGAAGTCAATTTGTTGGTGAAAGTTACATGGAAATGATCACAGTGGCAGCTTGGACCATATGGTATGGACGCACAAAATAGCATCTTTTTTTACGGCGGGGGTGCTAAGCTTCCCAAGGTGGAAATCAGACGATGCATAGAGCAAAGCCAAGCCTTAAGCAGGATATAGCGCTTTAACTCGCATCTTTGTAACTTTCTTTTTTTTTCCCACTCCGTACATGAACACTAACCACTAATATTAATAAAAGTAAGGAAGGGGATAATCCTTATGTTATCCATCTAAAAAGAATCATCGTCATATGATACACTTTTACACTGAAAGTTCGCAACATGTTCTTTTATCCATCCAACAAATAAAATGTTACACCAAAGATGGGCCATAGGGGAGGTCTCCATAGGCTGGGCGGTCCCCAGGACCGGCCGGTCTGGGCCTGGCCCCTCTGGCCACCACCTTTCTTCTGTGGGCTCCTCTGAACCTCCTCTGGTTGGATCAATTGTTGGGCTTCGACTTGTTGTGGAGTTTTGACCCATTTATTGTTAATCCAACTCTGGAGGAAAACGTCATTGTTGTGTGTAAACCACCTTTCTTCTTCGTGATTCTCCATGTTTTGTGTCCTAATTTATCTGCACTCACAATTCTAGAGGTACAAGTGGAATTTAGTTATTCAGACAAAGTACGTGTGTAAGAAATGCTAGTTCTACTTTATTTATGAAGCTATTTGACGGCTGAAAACAGGACTTAGTAGCGATTGTCAAAGAGTGAATTTTGTTGGGATCCTGGCAACAAGTATATGGCAAAGGAGATAGCGAAGGCTAAGCCACACCCGCCAAAGACAGCCGAAGCCACCAGGAACCTCGCGAAGGACTGGCGAAGCAAAGCGGAAAGAGCAGACGGCGCAGGAGTTCAAACTACCAAGCTAAGAGCCATGCTGAAGTAGCCGATGGCATGCATGTAAATATGATCGTCCCGCCCCCTTATAAATATGGAGGGAGATGATCTTGTAAGGACATCTGGTTTTCGGGCCTCGAGCCAAAGACAATCATTTGCACCGCACTCGATCCTCTCAACACTCCAAACCCCTTCGTCCGGCATCGCGGGCAAAGGAGGGCTTCGCGCGCCTAACTGCAGGGAACCTGAGCGAGAACATCTTCGTCCAGCATCACAGACAAGGAAGGAGGGCTTCGCATCATCCAACAGACGACAATATCCACCAAGGAGGGCTACGCAGGGTAATCCGAAGGCTCTGGTACCCATCGAAGGCTTCGGGCGAGCAAGACTTCATCTACACTCCGTTGGAGGGCTTCGACACGTCACACACAGACCTTCGATCCCCCAACATTTGGCGCCGTCCGTGGGCCGAACCCACGATGAAAAGAAAGCAAGACTACCACCAAGCAAAAGCTGCGAGGGCAAGAACAGAGCAAAAAAGATGGAAGCATTCAACCATCCGCTTCACAACGGACGACATCAGAGTCTTCGATTATCCACATACAGACGCCTTCGTGATCAAAACCGACATCGAAGGGTATATGGTTCACAGAATCATGATCGACAGTGGAAGCTCAGAAAATATCATCTTTAAAGATACTTTGGTACGCATGCAAATCAACAGCTATGCGAACACTAGCAAAATAACCCTGAAGGACTTTGGAGGAGAAGAAGCATGTTCAATCGGAAAAATAATGTTGAAAGTAACCTTCGAAGACGAAGATAAATCCATAACCCAGGAAACGGAGTTCATAATCATAGACTCACCCAGCGAATACAATGCAATCTTCGGAAGACAAATCATAGTAGCCTTCGGAGCTGCAATCCATCACAACTACCTGATGATGAAGATACCTTCGGAACAAGGCACCATTAACGTATGCTGTAACTCCTTCAGACCAAAAAGTGGCAAAGAAAACGACTCAGCAGAAAAGAACGAGCACGAAGAACATCAAGCGAAGGCAGAACAAGCAAAGCTAGAACCTTCAAGCGAAGTCGAAGAAGTGATCTTATGGCCCAAGAAACCAGAAAGAACTGTTAAAATAGGAAAAAATCTGTCTAAGAACGAAAGAGAACAGATAATCAGGTTCGTGAAACAAAACTCTGACATCTTCGCATGGTCACCACAAGACATCACAGGAGTCAAAAGAGAGACAATTCAGCACGAGTTAAAAGTCAATCCAAGATCAGAAAAGCGTCTGAAGAAAAGAAGGCCGCCGCAACAAACGAAGTAAACAAGTTGCTAAAAGCCGATGTCATAAGACCAACAATATTCTCGAGCTGGTTATCCAACGTCGTTCTCGTCAAAAAGAAGACAGGAGAATGGAGAATGTGCATTGATTTCACAAGGCTAAACAAAGCATGCCCTAAAGACAATTTCCCACTAGACCGAATCGATACAATAACTGATTCGGTAGCCGGTTGTCAACTGCTAAGTTTCCTAGATGCCTATTCAGGCTATCACCAGATTCATATGGCGAAGGAAGATGAAGAAAAGACAGCCTTCATCACCTACGATGGAACCTTCTGCTTCGTAAGAATGCCGTTTGGCCTTCGGAACGTGGGAGCAACGTTCGCCAGACTCGTGAAGATGATCTTCGAAGACCAACTGGGAAGAAATGTTGAAGCATACGTGGACGATATAGTTGTAAAGACAACAGAAACGGCTGACCACTTAAAAGACCTAGATGAGACCTTCGAGAATCTGAGAAAGCACAATGTAAAGCTGAACCCAGCAAAATGCGTCTTCGGAGTTGAATCAGGCAAACTACTGGGATTCATGGTCTCCCAGCGAGGAATCGAAGCTAACAAGAAGAAAATCGAAGCTATACAAGACCTCGCCCAACCAAAATGCTTAAAAGATGTACAGAGACTAGCCGGAAGGCTTAATTCTCTAAGCAGATTCATTCTGAAAATCCCAGAACGAAGTAATCCCATCTTCAAGGCACTCCGAGCGAAGGAAAAATTTCAATGGGGATCCGAACAAGAAGAAGCCTTCAAAGACATAAAAAGAGCTCTTACAGAATTAGCTGCTCTGGCCAGCCCAAAACCAAGAGAAGACCTACTCCTATAGATTGCAGCTTCGGTATCAGCCGTAAGTGCAGTACTTGTCCACGAGCACAGCGAAGACAAAGTTCAAAAACCTGTATACTTCGTCTCCGAAGCCCTGTCAGGAGCGAAGCTACTCTACTCAGAAATAGAGAAGATGGCCTACGCAGTGATCATGGCTTCAAGAAAATTGAAACATTATTTCAGCGACAGGAAAATAATAGTACCAACCTCTTTCCCCCTTCGCGACACACTGCGAAGCAGGGAAGCGATCGGACGGATAGGAAAATGGTCAACAGAACTGGCACCCTTCGACATCGAGTTCAGAGCAAGAACAGCCATCAAGGCAGCAACTCTCGCAGAGTCAACAGAACTGGCACCCTTCGACATCGAGTTCAGAGCAAGAACAGCCATCAAGGCAGCAACTCTCGCAGATTTCATAGCAGAATGGACCCCTCCTACTCCCGAAGCCTCCGTCCAAATGGAAGAATCTTGCTGGACAATATTCACTGACGGTGCATGGGGAGCAACAGGAGCCGGAGCCGCGGCGATAATAACGTCACCCTCGGGAATCAAATTAAGATATGCTGTCAAGATGGACTTTCGGTCAACCAACAATATTGCAGAATACGAAGGAATACTGTTGGGGCTTCGCAAAGTGAAGGCCTTGGGTGCAAGAAGAGTGCTCATCAGCACAGATTCCGAAGTAGTAGCAAATCAAGTCAAAAACAATTACAAGATGAAGGACCAAGAACTGATCAAGTATCATAAAGCGGTCATAAAAATGCAAAAATATTTCAAAGGTTTCACTGTGCAAAGCCTAAAGAGAAACCTAAATCAAGAAGCAGATGCAATAGCGAAGGCCGCCGCCAAAGGCGAAGGTCTCCCCCCAGACGTTTTCTTTGAAATTCTAGATAAGTCAACTGTTGAAGAATCAGCAAGGAAAATTCACCACCTTTTCCAGCTATGGGAGGATTGGAGGGCTCCAATAATAGCCCACCTCAATAATCAGTATGAACCTCAAGACGAAGCCGAAGCAAAGAGAATAGCACAAAAGGCAAGAAATTACAAATTAATCGAAGGCCAACTATACAAAGGAGGAGTCTGTCAGGCCTGGTTGCGATGCATTCTACCAGAAGACGGGAAGCAACTCCTTCATGAAATACATTCCGACATGTGTGGATCTCATATCGCATCAAGACCCCTCGTCGCGAAGGTATACAGAATGGGTTTCTACTGGCCAACCGCCACCAGGGACGCAGAAGAAATAGTCAAAAAATGCACTGAATGTCAATTCTTCGCAAGACATCAGCGAAGCCTGGCAGCAGAAGTACAGCTGATGCAACCTATTTGGCCATTTTACCAATGGGGCATCGATATAGTTGGGAAACTACCAACAGCTCCAGGAAATATCCAGTACACCTTCGTCGCAATGGACTACTTTTCAAAGTGGATCGAGTTCAGAGCAGTAGCTTCGATCACTTCGGAAAACATGAAAAAATTCGTCTGGCAAACAGTAATCTGCAGATTCGGAGTACCAAAAAAGATAGTGGTGGACAACGGGAAACAATTCGACAGTCATCTATTCACAGAATTCTACTAATCGTTGGGGATAAACCTACGCTTTGCATCATTATACCACCCTTAATCGAATGGAGCAGTTGAGAGTGCAAATAAAAGAATATTCGAAGCAGTACAAAAGAGGCTACTCAACATCAAAAAAGGAAAATGGCAAGAGGAGCTTCATTCAGTACTCTGGTCGTTAAGAACAACTCCATCTAGATCAACTGGTTTCAGTCCTTTCAAGCTACTCTTCGGGGAAGAGGCAATGACGCCAGAAGAGATACAAAACAAGTCACTGCGAAGCCTAGTAGGAAACTCTGACGAGTCAACTATAACTTCAAAGGAAAACTTGGAAGAAGTTCGCAACGATGCTGTTCTCAACCTTCAGAAATACGAAGAAGAAACCAAAAAATGGATAAACAAAAACATCAGGCCGAAGGGGATAAAAGACGGAGATCTGGTACTTCGGCGAAAGCCAAATGAGAAGGCTGTGGGAAAACTACAGAGCAAATGGGAAGGGTCATTCATAGCGAAGGCAACAGTAAACGAAAGAGCTTTCAGGTTGCTAAGCTCCGAAGGAGAGGAGGTCAGTCACACATGGAATGTAGAAAAGCTGAAGAAATATCATGCATAAAAGAAAAACCGGCCTGTACTCTTTTCCTTGCAAAAGGGAATCCCTCCGAAGGGAGCAAGGTTTTTAACGAGGCAGGACCGAAGAATAAAAAATTTTCCCTTCTAAAGACGTTCTTCGCGTTAACCGTCCTAAAGGACAGAATCGGACATACGACATCCCCTGAAAAGGGAAGAAACGGTCATCAAAGGCTAAAAGTCGAAGGCCAGGCGCCAAAAGCCAACAACCATCGATCGCGTCCAAGAGGACATGAAAAATAAAAAAAGTAGAAATCGAAGGATAAAGCGCCAAAAAGCTTACACCTTCGACTGCGTCCGCAAAGGACATGAAAAGAACAAAAGGAAACAAAGTCCATTGTTCTCGACGAATCGAAGCTTCAATAGAAGAAGCCTTCGATCAGGCAATATTCTCCCAAAAACAAGGGAAAGAAAACGCGAAAGAGAAATACTAAAAACGAATTTCAGACATCGCGCAGAGACCAACGAGGTCATCCAAATACATTAATCGAAGGACAAACTAAATAAATATACAGAGTTAACCTTCGTTTAAAGTAAAGTTTTCTACAAAATTCAAAAGCTCCTAAAATAGAGCAACAATCACTCTTCGGTGGCGTCATCATCAGACCCACTCGAAGTGCTAGAGCCTTCGCTGTCAGAGGCACCCCGACCACTTGAAGAACTAGCATTCTGGCCGGCCGAAGGGCTTGCGTTCTGTCCTCCAGCAGAGACTTCAAAGAGAGCAGAAATACGTCCAGGGCCAACAGCGCTCCAATGAGGAATCAGCTTCCTCGCTGATTGTTGAGCCACCCCCCGCAACGGATCCTGTATCGGTCGAAATAGCGAAGCCATCATCCAATATTGGATCGACACTACCTTCGGACAGGCTTAGCTGCGGGAAGGCTTCTTCAATACCAGCAGCCCCAGCAACGACGCCGTAATTCTTGGCCACATCCTTCAGAGAGCCAGAGTTCGTTGAAATCCACTCGGCGAACTCAAAGGCCGTAGCATTCGGCAAAGGGAAACGCGAAACCTTGCCGCCAAGAAAAGTTATGGCATCCCTCAAGTTCTTACAAACATTAAAGAGGGCGGTCAAAGACTTCCTTCCCTCCCTTCGCTTCTTGGCGAGCTGATGCGTAGCTTCGCGAAGCTTCTCCTTGTTGCGATTGAGGCGAGTTTGAATGAAGCGGAACTGGGTATCAATGGCGCCTACAACCGGAATGAACTGAAGCACAAAAAGAGGCTTTAGAACAAAAAGCACCTTGGCATGAAAAGAAATAATTAAAAGGATAAAAACATACCTTGAGATGATTAGTATAAAGAGATTTCAAGAGCCATCCAGAGTCAACACAAGCAAGCTTTCGCCTTTCGCGATAAAAGCGAATGTCCTCCATAATTTTAGTAACATCTTCCGAAAGCTCTTCGCTAGGGAAGACATCAGAGGAAGTAAGTGAAGGAAGCTTTGGGTCAGTCCCTTCTTCGCAATTCGTAGACTCTATCGGCTCCTCATTATCATAAGGGAAGAAACGAGGCATGTCAGCGAAGGGATCTTCGCTAGATTCAGAGCCTTCGCCTTCGTCATCACTTGAAATATCTGGAGGGGGGGCAGAACTGATAGGATTCACGGCTAAAGCCGGCTCACGATGCGAGCCACTACCAGTGCGACGACGCTTCCGCGAAGTACCAACATCCTCAGTAGTCGAAGCCTTAGAGCGTTTCTGCCTTTTCGGGGCTGGAGCCCCATAATCATCATAAGGCTGACCACGAACTGTGAAGGACCGGTTAAAACGGACCGGTATACGAGCTTCTTCGCGGCCTACGGCTTCCTTCTCAATATAAGAGCCAAGAACCTCTCTGACCCGACTCTCAACCTCGGCAACAGGAAGACCTTCGCCGGTCAACAAGTATTTGCGGAGGCCATTGGCATATCTCCCCTCTGCAAAATGAAGCTCCAAGCCGGAACCAAGTGGGCTAACCCCAGCAGAGATGTACTCTTCGACAAGGTCACGGGTACTCAAAAGGGACCTAACCCTTCGAAGAGCATCAGTGCAAACTTCAAAGTTAGCATCCGGTTCAACTTGGACGGTTATCAGCCACTCAGGGTGCTTCATTGTGCTAACGATCCATGAACCTTCGCCAAACTTCACATAAAACCATCTGTGCTTCCAAGGCGTAAGAACCTTGTTGGTTTGGCCATACGAAGGGGCATACCCATGTTTAATGGGAACAAAGTTAATCACCCCGAAGCTATCTGAATTATCAGTAGAGGTGGGCTGAAAATGAAGTATATAGTTGCGTGTAAAGACAGCTAAGCTGGGTTCAGCGCCTTCGGACTTACAAGCCCAAATAAAAGAGGCAAGCCTAACGAAGGCACTAGGAGTCAATTGATGGATTTCCAAGTAGAAGGCCCGAATGACTTGCGCTACGAAGGGATGAGCCGGAACGCGAAGGCCAAAAAGAAAATAATCAAGGAAGACAACAGCTTCATCAGGTCCTGGCTCAGGAGCTGTGCTAGAACCGGGAGAACGAACACATTCCCGAGCCCCGAAGGTGGAAAGAAAGGCACAATCAAGGAAGGCTTCGGTACAATCAGAGGGACCGAAGTTATTATTGAAAGGCCTTTGAGCCAAAGAGATCTTCTTCGGAGCCATCTTCGCAAAAACAAGCACTAAATGAGCGAAGGTGAAAGATCGGAAGAAGCGAAGGAGACAAAGAAAGGCAAGCTATAAGAGTCAAAAGAGAACTCAAATAGCAAGCCAAGATCGACACGCTTCTTATAGCAACCGAAACGCACCGGGAGGCGGGTCAGACATCGAGCAACGAAAGGACGCGACGTTAAGATGAAAAGACGTGACGAGCAGACTTGTTGCAGAACTCGAAAGAAACTGACTCAGGACCCCGTTACACGTGGCACTTCGTCAGTTGAGGGCTAATGTTGGGGTCCTGGCAACAAGTACATGGCAAAAGAGATAGCGAAGGCCAAGCCACACCCGCCTAAAGCAACCGAAGCCACCCGAAACTACGCGAAGGACAGGCGAAGCAAAACGGAAAGAATAGACGGCGCAGGAGCCCAAAGTTGTTAACCTAAGAGCCATGCTAAAATAGCCAATGGCACACTTGTAAATATAATCATCTCACCCCCTATAAATATGGAGGGAGATGATCCTGTAGTGACATCTATTTTTCGGGCCACGAGCCAAAGGAAGAATCATTCGCACCGCACTCAAACCTCTCTAATCATTCAACCCCTTCGCCCAGCATCGCGGGTGAAGGAGAGCTTCGCGCAATAGACCGCAGGGAACCTGAGTAAGAATACCTTCTGTTGGTATTTCTTACGGTCACAAATAAATCCGCAAGCGCACGGAGAATACCGTTGTAGCACTTCACCCGTGAGTACTCAAGGGTATCGTATTTTCCACAGGGAAGGCGGTGGTTTTACGAGATAGCAAAGTTCATAATCACATAACTAATAATATACCAAGGTCTAAACAGGGGTAAGGATAATAATAAGGGGTAGTAGTGACAACACAACCAGAGCAATCCAATCTAACACTAGAACTAAGCCTAGGCTAAGCGGGGTTAAGAAGAGAGCCGAGATGGGTCCTTATGTACTTCTTATATTCCTGCTCATGCAACACATACAAGTCTAAGCTCTATGTCAACCTGGAACAAGGGGGGTAACCAGCAGGGTTGTCACCACCTACCGGCATTCCTTCTACCAGGCAATCAAGGCTATCTACCGTAGAACAAAGAGGATTAAGCACAGCAGGGCTGTCACCACCTACCGGCAACCCTCTACCAGGACACGTGACACTAGGGCTATTAAGTCCCTATGCCAGTCCTAGGGTCACGTGACAGCACGGCAATTAAGTCCTCGCTGCCAGACCTTCTCTTGTTCAAGCAGACAACCAAACACCCAAAGCTGTTTATCAACCTAAGCACCACGCTCACATTGCTAAACAGTACTCTCGATTCCCATGGGACTTTGACCCTTCGGATCATCAAGTCGGGAATAAGAGTACACTTAATCCTGACCCGACGGATCAACAGATCAAGTGCTAGAACATGCATGACTCTGACCCTACGGATCATCAAGTAAATGGGTGAGACAGGCGTAACTCTAACCCTGCGGATTAACAAGCTACGATCTATATCGTACATAACTCTAACCCTATGGATTAACAAGTTATGGGCCCGAGCATGTCTCACCACTGTTGACGGTCGTTACGGACCAATTTCGACCGTCAACTAGCTCAATAAACAAGAAGGATTGGACATTCTTTACACGCACTTTATTTAAGAATAACCTATTTCCACATGTACCTCTAGATTTTAGTGTGCAGGTGGAATAAGGGAGAAATCCAGGTGAAATCATGCCCCAAGGCGACGAATCAACACTTCTACAAAACAACGTTCGCCGCGGGAATACAATTCCAAGACAAAAGGCCAAATCTCGTCAAAGTCCAACACAACTAAGGCCAAATGCACCTGGACCAGAGAAGTAGACCCAGAGGGGGAGCCACCTGCCAAAGCTCAGCCCAGGAGGGGCCAGGCACAGGTCGGCCGACCCCCCCTGGCCAGGTCGGCCGACCTGGCAGGGTGGCCCCCTGGGCCCATCTTTCTATGGCGGTTTGTAACCGACCTCTGGAGGTCGGTTCCCCCTGCATTAAATGCCACCGACCTCGGGAACCGCCTCAAAGTTGCCGACCTTCAAGGACTATATAAGGAGGGGTACCCCCCCTCCTTCCAAGACACACAATACACAAGGATCATTCCCTCCTCCTCACACTAGAGCTAGAGGCAATTCTAGGTAGTGCTAGGCTGAGTAGTGGGCTGCCCTATTGCTCCCAAAGTCTTGTGGAGAATTGGGTAGTGCTCTTGTATCCTTTCTCTCTCTTTGTAAGACTTGTTATTTAATCTATGGAATACAAGTATTCATATAGTTGTTATGAGCTTGCTAGTTCTATCATGGCCTTGTATGATCGTTCGTTGTTCGTTCATGCTCGTTCATCGTTCGTTCTTCGTTCGTTCATACTCGATCATCGATTATTCTTGAACTTGTTTAATCGTTCATCGTTCGTCGCTCGTTCTTGAGCGACGAACGCTTATGCATGACTTAGTGCTAGCTTTGATCCCTTTTATCTAGTTTATGCTAGTTAGGCCAGATGTTCTCATGTTTAGGCTTTGGGCTCATTGTCCTGCAAAGGTGCTCTAGATTTATCACCCCGTCGATCCGAAGGGTTGGGGGTGCCTCGAGGGATCTAAAGTCGTGGTTAGTAACGCCGGCATGGTGCCGGGGTAGTCTATCCACCCTTGGGTATGTGCGTGTCCCACGGTTTGTAGAGGTAGGTGGCAGGAAGTGACAGCCCTGTCCATCCAAAGGAACCCTCCACGTTCGGGCACGGCATAGGAGTACGTAAATAGGCCGGAGTCGCGAGGCAGACCTTGCGTATGCCGGATCTCCCGATGTTGCCTAGGCATTAGACGCTTGCTTGTGCTTGCATGACGCTAGATGATAGGTAGAGGTTGTGCACGCTATATGAATGTTGTACCTTTGGAGTAGTAGCTCGCTAGTCTAACTTAGCATTGCTTAGGATTGTCTCTCGCCTTTTATTAGAGAGAGTGGAATGCCTTCGTGTGTGTCACACTATCCCTATTATTATTAAACCTTACCCCTGCATTGGAATGTGGTTATATCACTTATCGTTTGTAACACCATGAACATAAGTACTCTTGTCAACCATGTCTTCCTTTGGGAAAATATAAATACGATACCCTGGAATACTCTCGGGTGAAATGCTACAACGGGTTATCCGTCCGCTTGCGGATATTCTATTTAACATGACAAACCTTATAATTCATATCTAGTACTTGTTACTAGTTGTGGATTATTTGGTTAAATAGTGCAAGTGAACAATTCCATAACCCCCGGCGTCTCCCCGCGGTCGCGTGTTTCCCGCGTGACCGTAAGAGACGCCAACAAGCATTTCTAGCGCCATTGCCGGGGAAGACATTGGTTAACAAGAATACAATGATTGTTTATGATTACACTTGATGTGGTTTAACCATTGCCCATGCAGGCTAACCTTGATCTGTTTTCTCTTTGATGTGAAAACAGGATAGTGTATGCGTGGATTCGACTTGCCGAAAAACTTCGTTGATAATCCCGAGTCACTTGTGAGGAAGACTCGACACCGCGTCGTCGTCTCCCCTCAAGTACTCTCGACAAGCGAACCCGCATCTTCCGCACCATCTACGTCAAACGTCATGGCTGAAAAGACCCTTCGTGAATACTCCGCGCCCACCGTCGCCAATGTGCCCATTGGACCCAACGTCGACGTTGGTGATGCCGGACTTAACATAAGGTCCAGCCTCATCACGATGGTGCAAGCCATACCCTTTTGTGGGAAGGCTTCCGAGGACGCCAACTCTCATCTCCAACAGTTCCTAGAGATATGCAACACGTCAGGCACGGGAGAAGGCAATCAAGATGCCATCAAGCTCCGTTTGTTTCCGCTCTCCCTCCTTGGGAAAGCGAAACAATGGTTCTATGCAAACCGCGCCAATATTGACACTTGGGACAAATGTTCTACGGCGTTCCTCGCTAAGTTCTTCCCGATGGGCAAAACCAATGCTCTTCGTGGAAGAATTGCAAGCTTCCAGCAAGCACAAATGAATCCATACCCGAGGCATGGGAAAGGCTCCAAGAATACACATCAGCCTGCCCACACCATGGGATGGAAGAATGGCTCATTCTTCAATACTTTTACAACGGGTTAACACCAACAGCCCGTGGACATATGGATGCCGCTGCTGGAGGAGCTCTTCTTCT
>RWGY01000370.1:0-39643 GCA_007726485.1 Eragrostis curvula | reverse complement strand
ATGCACAAAAGTCATATACGACAGCCTTTCACAAGACAGTAAACAACAAGGCGGGGTCCAGTCTCACGAGTTGGGCAGCCGTCCCACTACCGTCGTAGCCTGAACCTGCCCAACTACGCCCAGCGTGTCTTTCGACCAGTGTACTGGTTGCCTACCAACGATGCCACTGTACAGGCTACTAAGTTTACTAGCTCCCATAGCACTAGTATGTGCTCGGTACTGTTCAATACTTGATCAAGGGGCCATTCACGAATCGGTCCTTAATCGACTAGGCAGGGCTACAGTAGCCAACACCTCCATGTGTTGCTACAACCTGTACATGCATATTCCATCCTGCCCGGTCTCAACCATTCAAAAGCATTCTCATCATTATCTTTGAGGGGAAATCATCTTTTAGTTGTCATCAAATCCTATTCGATACTACCCATAGCTTTAAGCATAGCATCTTCTATCGAGAACTAGTGTAGACACGTAATCATCATAGGTCATTTGGGACGTGCAAATGGATTTCCATTCAACTCCTATAAACCTATGTGCAACAATCACACTAGACTCGCTACATTATGATCTCTAGAAAAGTAAAGTTTTCAAAAGGGTTGTATGAACCGGGGCTTGCCTTGGTTTTCCACGGACAAGTTAGCGACTTCAACTTCAGATTCTTGCTGGTTTTGATCCTGTTGAAGATCCTCTTCGACCTCGACTTGTTCGTTACCTAAACATGAATAAATGTCCAATGGAAATGAACATACAATAGAGTCGATATGATATGCATGAATGATTTGAATTTGATTTCATTTCAAAGTGATACATATAGTTCTGATTTGCTGATTCAAAATTAATTTGAGTTATTTCCTTCATCGACTCCCATGAAGCATTGTTATAAATTCGAATTAACTTATTATTGAAAAGATGACAAGTTTATCAAAGAGAAATTATTATCTGAAGTTACTTACAGAAACAATTATCATAGTTCATTTCTATGGATAGGGCATATCAAAAGGAAAAGATAAAGTCTTGGTTCACATTTTTCTGGTTTATATTTAATTTACTATAATTTATTTAGTGCCTAGCTTGCAAAATTCATAACAGGTTCCTTTTACAGAACCAGGGGGTATGGATTGCACTAATGAAGAGAGGACATCAAGAGGAGTCTAACAAACCTAAGTTTGCATTTTTCCCATATCTAGATTAATTACTATGATTTATCTAAACAAACTTATAACAATTATTCAGGAAAAACGGTTCATAAAAAATGTTCAACACTGACATTCCTGGATATATCTCAGTGAGAGGAACACAACAAAATTTAGTTTGTAATTTTTGGATACCTAGAACTCCGGATACAGATTTTTGAAGTTTGAATGATTTCTGAACAAGTTCGAGTTATTTACGAAATTGCCATCGTCATCTCCTCAGAACAGAGGTACAGACGGCGGCCAGAAATCCTCAAAATCAACCGGTTCAGGTGGTGGAGTGGAACAATAGATGAATCTAATGGATGAATAAGTATGTGAGGAAGCTTCAAATGTGATTAATTGCAATATTGCTCACAGTAGAAGCGGAAATCGCCGACGAGATGGATGAAGGTCACCGGCGAGGTCGTTGGAGAAAGACTTGAAATAATCTCTAATACGTCCACGGTTTCGGGTGTGTTTTGTTCCTGGAGCTAGAGGGGGTTGAGCTGCACCTGTGGGTATGCTTGGCTCGTGCTACGGTGGAGTAAAACGGCTGGGCACCGAACCTCAGGTGATGGCGACCATGCAGAAGGCACACGAGACACAGAGAGGAATTGGGAGCGGGTGAGCGGTGAGGAAGTGAGCTGAGCGAGAGAGAGCAGAAGCTGGACGACTCGTTCCTATCCTCGGTCGCGCTTGGGTTGAGGTGGAGAGCAGGGTCGCTGCGTGGCGCGCATGCGATTCTCTCAGCCGAGCAGAGGAGAAAGATCGAGTTCTGTTTGGATGACAGGTGGGTCCCACTGCTCTTTCATTTTCTAATTAAATTTTCTTTTCTATTTGTAAATTCCAAATGAAGGTCAAATAAAGGTCAAATTCACTCCAAATTATTCCTGTAAGTTCCAAACAATCTGCACTTCATATCTTTCAACTTAAATTAAGGTACATTGTTAGGAACTAAGATTTAAAATTCAAATAATTGGTTAAAATTTAAGATCGCTGCATTTATTTAAATGGGTTCCCAAATGCAACTGTTTCTAGGATTTTTAGGAGTTTTTTGTTCTACCAGAAACTGTTTGATAAATTTTTAATTACTTCTGTTGAAGCTTAAAACTGAAACTTCCTTTGTAACTTTCCTCCAAATTTGCCTTCTTTTAAATTTTTCATCATTTTTATTATGGAATTATTTAATCCCTTTGTACATTGAACTCCATTTATTGATTTAGCTGGGTAGAAAAATAAGAAATGAGACACCTGGGTGTCACACGACCAGTGAAGAAGCATTTTGAATTAGTCAAAGGTTTCTCATACGCCTATTATTGTGAAGAAAGGGAGTACTTCATCAGTTAATTCACAACCTGTCCTTCATATTCATCCACTCGCGTCAACTCTTCGATACTTAAATGTCAGTGGTCGGCTCCGTGGGGATGGTAAACATGTTGACAACAAGATGTGCAAAGACCTGCATGATCCAATCCGAGCTAACATCAGACCATATTCCTGCAATTAAAGACCATATTCCTGCAATTAAAGATGATAATAAGTGTTGCTACTGTATTTGTATTTGCCTGCTGTTAGAATTGTAATCCATGGTGTAAGCACCAGTTTATACAAATAAATGTCCATCCAGTTATGTTGGGTGTCAAATATGTTGTTATGAAGTCCATTATAGCATTTCATTAATTTATTTTTTGAGCTTACCAAATGTCTTGTTTTGCTTTTGGTACATGATAAAAACCCATATTACCCCTTCAATGGCCAAAGAACTATATTATGATGCAACAAGGAGATCATCGATCACTAAAAGAAATTTAGCCTTCTATGACGATTGATTTTTGTCACAAAAATTAGATTTTATGTCCTGCTCAGCAATTTGTGACGAATATGTATTCGTCAAGTATCATGAGTTTATGATCATGTTCAGTGACAAAAACATGTTTTTTCGTCATAATCTTTGTGACGTTTATTCTAGCGTCACAAAAAATGTGACAAGCAAAAAAATGTTACAAAATACAATTTGGGCCATCAAATATCCATGAACTAACAGGCCTTTCATAGGCTAAGCCCAATTACAGGCCTTTTTCATTTATACATCAGCCTATTTATAATATTTTAGTAACAAGCCTTATTTCGTGTGGGCTGAATTCATATGAGCACTGAATCTTCTATGGCCTTTTTAGCAATTTTGTATAGGCCTTATTCTTTTGACATTTTCACCGATTTTGGTATGGGTCTAGTTCATTCCAGCAGCAACAATCGGAAGAAACCAGATTACAGGCCAAGCCCAATTACACAAAACCAGATTCTGGGCCAAGCCTATTTACACAGAAATTCATACAGCCCATCAACACAAACACATATACAGCTCACAATCGCCAGAATGCACATACAACCCTCAACCATCACATTTCGACATAAGAGTCACCGAATATCAACAGCATAATACAAAGCCAAAATACAAGTTGTCACACCCGGTTTTAAGGACAAAACCGAATGCTCATTTATATGTGTGCACAGGATCAAATTTCACACATATAAGATAAAGTATTGTACAATAGAAAACCAATGTCATAAATAAACGTAAATTATTATAATAAATGTCTATAAAGACTAACAACATACAAACACCAGCTGAAGTCTCCATAACACCACAGGCAGTCGACAGGGGGCTCCACAAGCTTAGTCGTCACCGTTTCGTCGAAGTAGTCCATCTTCACTCTCTGAGCAGCAATTTAATAATTGTGGAGGAAAAAGCAAGCGTGAGTACATGACGTACTCCGCAAGTGTAGGAAAATATGGCATGCAAGCTTATATAAAAGAAAGGCTAACATAGGGTTAAAAGGAGAAAGCAACCTACAACTATGACATAGAGCACCTATATTACTAAAGTGTGATGGCAGCCCCTAAGACCAACATACAACCGCTCACCAGGTTTCCCCACCTGGCTACCAACTCATCGGTTTCCCACCACCCGACTACCAACCAACCATAAACCACCAACAACTAATCATGAATAAGTCCAGCCTTGCTCGTGACCGTGAGCACGGTTGTCAAGACAGTTTTACACTCTGCAGAGGTTGCACCAGTTTACCCATAAGTCGTGATTTCGTCACCCGTCGGTGACTAAAACCTCCATTATGCCACTTCACACTTCTTATGGTGTGCGGCCAGGAGATCACTATGAGGCCTTTACAAAGTTCTTTCAAATCCTGTATGCACCCGCTAAGGTTCCACAGCTAACAGCATGTTGGAGTCCATTTTACCTCCACTGCACAAGCCCCCTCTTGCGCCACTAAATCACCAGATGGTGCACACAGAATAAGAAAAGCATCTAATTAACTGGCCAAGCTGTTCCATAGCAGTCTTGTGATGGCGCGGATATACCGGGTTACATGCTCCATAAACTTGTCCTTAGAATTTAGGCAGGAAACCAGCACCAACCATAATCTCGTGCACGCCGCCACCATACCAAACCAACCGTCCTGCCTAGATTCCTAATCTCCATGTTTCTAACCATTACCATTCCCAATTAGGTTGCATAGATCATTAGTTAAAATTAAGGACTCACATCACAAACATCAGCAAGACTAAGCAGGAAGCTACCCATGACTCCCCTATCATCTACCACGACCAGGCGACAAGGAAATAGTAAAGAAACAGGGTATGACACATAGGATTCAAATTTAGACGCAATGCATAACTAACTAGAGGGAGAAAGAACTAGGATCAAAATGCGTCAAGGACACTTGTCTTAACACCATTGCTGCTTCTCAGAGTCTTCAAGTTCCTGATCACCCTCTTGATGGTTCTCAAACTGCGCGGTCTCTATTATCGACAACATGCATAGCACACAAGCACAAATAATAAGCAACAGTATACCAAACAGTGTCAAAAGACTATAAAAACTGTACTAACAGAAAGTACTCATCTCTATGATCGCATGAGTGCAAGAATCGCTAAAACGGATTTACGAGCAAAAAGATACAAGCTTTTGAATTGAGAGGGTTCATTCTGCAAAATCTAACATTTCTGGAATTATTTCTACACGAGAAACTCCATGAACCGGGTCTACGGTGCTGTGGACCTGGACGGGGTCCGTGGTTCACGGGTCCATGGTGGACCAGCTCACCGGGGAAGGGCGGCGCCAGCAGGGACGCGGCGGAGGCTCGCCGGAGCTCGTGCGCGGCGACGCTCCAGAGAGAGAGAGAGAGAGAGAGAGAGAGAGAGAGAGAGAGAGAGAGAGAGAGAGAGAGAGAGAGAGGGGGGGGGGGAAGACGCGGAAAACTCACCAGCGAGTCGCGTGGGGTAGACGAAGGCCAGGAGGGAGGTCGGTGACGGCGAGGTTTGTCGGTGAGGGTTAGCGATGTCGCGGAGGGGCTTCGAGCACCGGAGCTCGTTGTGATGGGTCGAAAGAGGGGCGGCGCGTCCATGCGAATCTCGGCGTTTGGTCAGTGAAGGCCGGGGCGACGTCCTTTGCCATCTCTTCAAGTTCCAAGCGGCGGAGGCAATGGCGGCGGCGGCGGCGGTGCGATGCGGCGAGGCCCGGGACAGCAGGAGGCGGCGCACTGAGGCAAAAGAACGCGCAGGAGGAGGCAGTCCTGATTTTATAGGGCGCAGCGCCCTAGGAGGCGGGGCACACACACCAAGACGGCGGCGACGGCGTATGGCTCGTCGCAGCGCACTAGGGTTAGGCGGGGCCGCGGGCGGGTCGGGTTGGGCTGGCGCGGGCTGGACGGCGCGGCAAGCTGGCCGGGAGAGAGAAGAATGAAAGCGGCCCAAGAGAGAAGGAAAAGAAGAAAAGAAACTGGGCCAGGAGAAATTAGGCCCACGACGCCTGGAGGTCTTCTTTTTCCTTTTTCTAATTTGATAAACCTATTCTATTTACTGGATAAAAAGAAAACAACTTTCTAGTAAAATTTAAATGCATTTTTCACTCAAAAAAATCCTAATGCAGACTATTCAGCAGGAATGCAACAAATAAAATTTATTATAACCTGCATTAATTAATTTAATTTAGAAAATCTAACTAGATTTATTGTAACCTGTGACACCCCATGTCACTAGGTACAGCCAATACGCAATTCTCAAACTAAACAGAAAACAAGAGCAAACCAAGTTCAAAAATTCAAAATTCAAAATTCAAACATTTGTCAAATCCAAGCTTCTATAGAAACTCAAATTTTTAAATCACAACTTGAGCAACCAAAAATACCAGTAGATAGCCCTGCCCAAAGGAGAATTTTGGAGAATTGTTGATGATTTTTTAAATTCATCTTGGGCCCCAATAAAATCCCCAAAACTGAAAAAGTGCTCAACTTTGAAATGTTGTCATTTGAAATCCCTTTGGATTCCAGATGTGCATGTTGGCCAGTGGATAGAACTTTTCAAGAGCTTTCCAACGGTACCAAAATTGTGATTTTTGGAACCCATTTGCTACTCCAATTTGAGTGACAAAGTTTGGGGAAATTTCAGTTTGAATTAAGTCGGGAAAAGAAAAGATGCCGACGGGCCCGCATGTCAGCGACTCTCGTCTCACTGCGCGCGTCGGAGCTGTTGCTCCACGTCGACGTACGGACAGCGCCGCGGCGCCCTGGCCCGCTCCCGACCGTGCGACGGCGTCAAAAACGGCTCCCCGTGCCTGCCCGAGCCCACTCCCTCGCTCGCTTTCGCTCACTCGTGCTTCCCCGGCCTGAACCCTAGCCGCCATTGCCGCCGCTCGAGCTCCACCTCGCTGCTTCGCCACTCCGACGCGTTCCCGCGTGAGCCACTGCGTGTGCGCCTGCGCGGAGATGACGTGAAGCCACCCTGGTCCGCTCCTTGCTCTCTCCAGCAGCCCAAGCCAAGGAATCGAGCTCATCTTCGCCATGGCCGGCGGTTGAGGTCCTTTGACCTCGTCGTCGATTGCCCGCACTCCGGTGAGCCTCGCTTCAATTCCTCGCACACAGAAGTGCACCTCGACCTCTCGCACTTCTCTGACCCCGCCATTCTCCTCCTTCCACAGAGTAACCGCCGGATTTGAGTTTTTCCCCGCCGCCGGTCTCCTCTGCCGCGAGGAGCTCGTCACCTCCGACCTCCTTTCAGGCCCCCTCGTCGTTGACCGGTTGGTCCCCGAGGTGCACGTCATCCCCGTGAAGCCGGAGCAACCACACGTGCATCTCCCCGTCGACCACCGCGAGCTCTCGTCGTCACCGAACTTCTGCCGCCCGCCGTACCTCGACGCCAAGCACCTTCCGGCCATCCCCGCTCGCTCCGACCCGTCGAGGTGAAACCTCCGTTCCTTGTTCTCCCTCTTCGTCCAAGCCGCGCGCCGAATGGCCGCCGGAATCGCCATTCCGGCGATGCGCCGCCGCCCTCCGGCGACGGCTCCGGCCAGCGCACCGCGGGCCACAGCGCCGGGATCCCGTGCGACAACGCCGGATCCGGTGTGGCTGCGCGTGTAGCCCTCCGTGTGTTCCCACACGCGAGTGGCTCGATCTGGTGTGATTCAGACCGGATCCGGTGCGGCCCAGATCATGTGGCCCCTCGTGTGGCCAGATCTGATTGGTCCACTATTTTTTTTCAAATCCTTTTCGAATTAGTTTAATTCCCAGGAATTGCCTGAAATTGTAAAATGCATAATAAATCGAATACACCTCAGAAAAATGCGAAACAAATTTTGTTAGTTTCCTGTTTTCTGTAAAATTGTAATTGATGCAAGACTTGTTTAATTACTATAATTTCTCTGTTGCTCAATAAATCATGACCTCTTGCATGCTGGTTAAGAAAATGATTACACACATACAGAGCATTTTTCTACTGTCAGATGATGTTTAATTATTTTCTTATGATTTAAATCATGCTCTGCACTGTAAAAATTATTATAAATAATCTACCTTGCAATAAATCTTGAAACTTCACCATAAATTACTTCCAGTGGCACTCTTCACCAGAAAAATGCAACTGGACATAAATTAAATTTTTGGAATCACATTATTCATTTAACCTACCCAAGTTGATTAATGGTGAACTTAATTAAAAGTTAATGAAGGAAATACTCCAGACGAAATTAATTAACAAAGTTAATCATTTGCACTTACAGTGCAAATGACTATCCTATCAAGTAATTAAATCATTAATTGCATCATATTCTTGCATCTAACTTTGCATTATTTCCTTGTCATAACGTGTAGTGACAGAGACGACTCCGGAGCCGCTCGACTTCCAGCTGCCGGAGGAGCAGACCCAGGAGGAGCAGCCGCAGCAGGACACTGACCCCGCTGACCCCCTTAGCTACGCTCCTGAGCCAGGCAAGCCCCGGTGCATGCCTACCTTATTAGGACTTTATTTTATCACTTGATTGGGGCTAGTAATTGATTGTGCATTAGGTTTATTAGGAGTTGATGTGAAACCTTAGAACTGCATTAGGACTACCCTTCCATATCCTACCTTGTGTCCTATTTTTGTAGATGTGGTCTAGGTTACGTTAGAACTTGCTAGGCTTAGTGGCTAGCGGACGGTAGAAGTCGAGTGGTAGGTCCCACTCGCAAGATAGGGACCCCTGGATTGTACTAGCTGGATTTAGGATTTGTTGAAACCGGACGGGGAATTGCTTGTATAGGATGGTTGGAGAAGGCTGGGCCTTCACAGTGGTGTAACCCCGTCTGTGTCGATTAAGGACCGTTCGTTGTTGGCCCTATTGAGCAAGTTCGAACGTACTGATCACATGCTAGTGTTTTTATGAGCCTAGTAAACTTAGTAGCTCGAGTTGCCCTGGTGTGCGGTGGAAGCCTGCCCTTTCTATCATGGTATTCGGGAGAGAAAGGATGCTTCCCAATCGGGGCGTACGTCTGGGACGGGGACCGTGCGGAAGGCCTTTCTCGGGAGGGGTTGGATCCGGCCTAGCTTCAGGGGGACCCTTGCAAACGGTTGCCGCATGCGACTTTACGCGTGTGCGTCGTGTGGTCAGATTTTCTCCTGCAGGATGTACATCGATGCCGCCGCTCTCGGTCATGAGCAACCTTGCTCAGTGCGCCACCTCGTAGTGTGCTCTGATTGATTATATGATGATGCTAGTTCATTACTGTTATATGTATATCTATTTACTACTATACTGCTTATTGATGTATTGTTATCTTATACCTATTTTAGAGATAAGTGTATTGTTTTATTAGTTAAGTACTTAATTTAAAATAAAACTTGTAAGTAAGGACCAAGTAATTAGTGCGGGTTATGCAATGGAGTCAGCCTACCCCTTGTAGCCTTTGCATGCTAGGAGTCGGCTGTAGTTAGCCACGTTGACGGGTAAGTCTTGCTGAGTAACTAGTGCTCAGGGTTTGGCTCTTTATGTTTTTGTGCAGGTATAGATTTCGCTTCCGCTGTTGCTTGGTGGAGTTCCTCAGCGGATCCACATCGCAGGGCTTCGATGTGCGGCCATTTATCGTCGAGTGTGGTAGTATTGTTGTACTTTGTAGGCTTCCGCTATGTTCTTACGTGTTTTAAATCATTTGACTCATGTAATAACTTAAAGATATAAAAATTTGAGCTTTTATGTGATGTACTGTTGCGTCTGTTCATCAGCGCTTTACCGACTCGATCCTGTGAAAAGCGGAGACGCTTCATAACCTACATTAATTAATTTAATTATAAATGTTAAGAACCCAAATAAATCTAATTAAATTTTAATCTATTTTAAAAAGCTTTAATATTTAGTGAAATTTAAGTCACAATCCAAAATTTAAAATTTTGGGGTGTGACACAAGTTCTAGTCACCAACATAAATAGTTATGGTCATACCCAAATCAAAATATCACCAGCACATACTTGTGGTCCATCCAAAATCACATGTGCAATTAGCGAGATAAGGCCCGCAGTTTCCAGCATATCAGCAAATAACTTAGATGAAGTGGTGATGTTATCAAGGGTCATTCCTCTTGTAAAACATTTTATTGGAGAAAGGACAAACTTGCCTTCATTGCACATCTCGGTTTGATCAAGTTCGGTAGGAAAATCGGTAACCACCAGTGCATCATCTTGCATTGTGCATCACCTTGGAGACCTTCCTCAGTGGCACGTGTCCTCTGCCTATCCTTTTGGCTGGTGAGTCCTGTTCATCACATCACTCTCTTTGATCCAGCGGGCGTGGAGGTGTTCCTTGTCAACTCGAGGTCATGTTCATTTAATTCCCTGAAACCTAAATGACCAATAAAAGTAAGTGATTGATACGATAGTGCAAGCATAGAAGCTGCTGGTACCTGCTGAATATATTGTAACAACTTATCCGTAAGAAGTTGTGCCCAAGCGGTAATATGCAATATACAGATTTGCACATA
Organism: Eragrostis curvula; assembly: GCA_007726485.1. NCBI lineage: Eukaryota > Viridiplantae > Streptophyta > Magnoliopsida > Poales > Poaceae > Eragrostis > Eragrostis curvula. The sequence continues at coordinate 29,163 of RWGY01000370.1, read as the reverse complement.
AAGCATATAATTAATGTGCATGATACAACCCAGTAGTAAATAGCTAAATGTATAGCAACCCAAACATTATATATAAGGGTTGCACAACTTAATACTCATGCATTCCAAACATTACATCAATTTGAAAGAACATTGGGAGGCAACACATGTGGAGGAGATAAGATTTTGATATACAGATGTGGGAAGCAATGCACAAGAAGGGTGCTGCTCAGAAAAAAAATGAATCTGAAATCATGCGCACAAATTAGCACCCCGCCAAAAAACTTAAGACCAAAGCAATGCAAGTTAAGGCTACAAGCATTTCGAAAATCTTCAAAAATGTGAAAATATAAAAAAGGATAAGGCCCAAATGAAACAAATGTGTTGTTTGATTGCTCAGACATTTGTTTAAAAAAGAGAGCCAATATTGTGCACGATACAGATTTGCTCTCTTTTTTAATTGTTTCTGTATCATGTCATTCAAAAATGCTATGTTTTTTTGAGAAATTTGAAAATGCTATGTGACATCTAATTAATATGTATGATACATCCTATTAGGAAGAGTCTAAAATCCGGTTTGTTTCTTGGTATTGACTACTATTGAGCCAAGAACTGGTGCATTAAAATTAAGGCTTAGGTCCATGCAGTTTTTTTTGGATGCAGTAGGAACTCGGATAGGGTTGTGACCAAGGTTCGCGTTAGCGCGGTAAACCAGACCGGTTACTGGAAAAACCGGTCCAGTCCGGTTAACCCGGTACACCAGTTTTTGAATTCAAATATAAAAAATTGAAAATTTGATAAACAAATTGAAACAAAAATAAGTAAAAAAACTATGGAAAATTTTCAGCACAATGGTGGAACAAGAACACAAAAATTAGATGGTTTGATGTGTCAAAAAAATAAGCAAGATTTCTGGGTTGAAAAGGATGGAAAAACGAAAAAAAAAACTTTTGTTTTTCTTTTTTCAAACCAGCAAAATCCTTGATTTTGTTTAATGAGCAAACGATCAAATTTTTGTGTTGTTGTTGCTCCATTGCGCTGCAAATTGCATCTAGTTATATATATATATATATATAGATCAGTGTTCACACACATTTTGAAAAATTAACCATGGTAAAACTGTAGTATATCACGTAGCAAAATATCATAAATCACTATACACGAATGTCATAAATTATGATACACAAGTGGCCACAGAATAAGTTATTCTGTAGCCGGCTATAGAATAATAGGTAGCTATATATATATATATATATATATATATATATATATATATCATTTATTTTTCAAAATTTCAATTTTTTGTATTTTTCCCTTTTTACTCTCTAAACCGGTTTTCCGAAATTTGGTCCGGTTTATTACCAAAGATTTCGACGATTTCGGATTCAAATTTCGGATTTTGAACTTTGTCCAGTTTCGGGACCTGTGTTTCCGATTTTTTTGGTAACCGCACATCCAGCCGGTTTTTCCAGTAAGTTCAGTAATGTAAACTTTGGTTGTAACACACGGAGCTCCACCCATTTGATTTAGGTGGAATTTGGGTGCTCTCTTCTTCGTCGGGGATCCACGACCCCACACCTGCGATCTCGTGGGACAACTCGTCGTGGATGCCTCAAGAGACTCCTTGGCCTCTTTGGCAATATTCTATATCGCTGACTGCTGCCGGCAAACATTGCCGTCCTCCGTTTTCCGTCTTTCCGTCCTACGGCGACCCGCGTCCATATCTACAGCGGAACCAGGGCCAACACGACCTCAGCAGCAACTCTCCTCAAGTAGCAGGGGCGACGCGACCTCCACGGCAGTTGGGGCCAATCTTCACGCGCTGGGGCATGCATGCTTCATTGCAGCTCGGGCCAAACTCCGGAGCCGCCACCACTTCGGCTTGCCTTGGAAGCCTGCAACGAAGGATTTTCGGTTTTTGCCGTAGCTTCTGCTTGGTCTGCCACTTCTTGATCCCAAATTATAAGACTTGTACACCAAACAATCAGTCGGAATTGCTACGATCTCATTACAATCAAAATTTCTTAACCAACCAAACAGAAACGTTGAATTGTGGTCTATTTCTAATTTCAACTGAGATTGGATTTGTGCTCCAATTAAATTCATCCGTGCCAATTCCGATAAGCACACAGACCCTGAACATATAACAACCCAAACATTCCATTAGGAGTTGTACTATACTCATGCATTGAGGATGTATTGATGAAATTGAAAGTAAAATGTGATTTTATTCAAAGATGCGATCATACAACATGGTGCCTTGTAGTGTCCGAGAACATGCACAAGTCATTTGCTTCATGAACAATCAACGTGTAATACAACACAAATGCGTGTATTGTGAATTGCATCTTAGTGCCACCCGCCACCGCCACCATATCCATCGCCGCCTCCATATCCACCTCCATATCCACCTTCATATCCACCGCCGCCTCCGTATCCACCTCCATATCCACCTTCATATCCACCGCCGCCTCCGTATCCACCTCCATATCCACCGTCACCGCCGTACCCACCGCCATATCCACCGCCACGGCCGTACCCACCACCATAGCCAGGGTAGCCATACCCACCACCATACCATCCCTTCCCAGGTATATAGCCCCCGTAGCCACCACCATAACCTCCACCATATCCTCCGCCGTAGCCTCCTCCATATCCTGCTTTCTCATCCTTGATGTTAGGCTCATCAGCAGCTTTCATGTTATTCTGCTCTGATTCTGCATATAATATATGTCAGAGACTAATATGTACTCGATCAAGGCGTAGCACACTAATACATGGAACTTATGAACTCTTTCGAAAATTTGGGTGTGATAGTATTTTCTATGCAAACAGTTTCTGATTCCTTGTATCAAGGCAATGTTTCATTCGCTTGGGAACTTGAGCTGATCCAGTTTTACTATACACTGCTTGTCGCAAGTGCGGCTAAAAAGTACGGATAAATATTTGTTGAAAATCGGACTGGAAATTCCATGTGTGAAAACAGGGTGAAGTACGGGTGAATAATACCCCCATTAAAACCGGTACACGATACCCTGATGTAAAGAATGGTCCTTCAAAGCGACACAGAAACAGATTCTTTACAGTTTCAAAAAAAAAAAAAAAAAAAAGAAACAGATTCTTTACCGTTGGCCTTGGTGAACTGATCTCTGGCGCCAGCCACATCTTTGGTGACGAGCAGGAGAAAAGCCAGGACGATGCCAAGCAGAAGCAGAGATTTGGCTACCATTTCTATCCTTTTTGGGTTAGCACTTGAGGCAGATCGGGATGAGAAGGAAGCGCTACTGCGATGCTCTCATATAGCAGCGGCATCATTGCCTGGGTCCTCGCGCACAGTTGGATGTCAGGATTGGAGAGGACACATTGATCAATCCCGGTAGCCCTCGTTGTCTGTGCAAAAGCGGGTACTCATCTGTCCGGATTTAAGAAATGATAATTAACAACTAACCAGGTGGTTATGTGGAGGGGCACTGTTGTGTGTGCCTGTCACGGTCTCGCTAAGCATGAATTTGTTCGTGTAGAAATCCTAAGCGTGTAGTAGAGCAGCAACACATTACTCCCTCCGGTTATTTACACATTACATGCATGTTTCTTCAAAGTAGCTGTTGTCAGCTACACTTTTTTCTCCCGGCACCATTTGTGTGTATATCAGTATACGGCTTAAATGTTTAATGGTACTAAGACAATACGTCAATACTTTCTTCAGGTCATAAAACAAGTTGTCAAACTTTTTAACTTTTGACTGTGAATATTTTTTATGTGTTAAGTTTAGAAATGTGAAAATGATATGAGTAGATTGATAATAAAGTATGGTTTCATTAAAGTACACTTTAACTGTGCATTATAAATATTTAATAAAGCAAAACGTATTGGTTAATGTTATGTTTTGAAGACCGTGCCAATGTCTAAAATGATGTTCGGTGCCGGGAGGTGGAGGGAATATCCTGTATCAGCAGATAAGCAGTACTAGCTGGTTAAAGTAGTGAAGCAGTGGATTTGTGATGAACAACTAAAATGTCACCGACTCGTGTGACAATGTGGGCCTACCTGGATTATTGACAACGCCATTCTGGGATTTCTTAAGTTCTAAATAAGAAAACTATTCAAAAGAGCAGAGGCGCCAGCCTCATAGTTCGATGTGGCTGCAGCAGTATCACTACTCATTGTCAAGGCTGCTGGGCCCGGCCATCATCAAACAAAGCTACTATGTAAGATCCTTCTGAAGTCGTCGTCAAATTCAAAATTTAATAACTTTGATCGACAATGCCTTTAAAAATAAAGTTGATTTCACGATTAATATAGTAACATCATTTTTTATGTTATTAATCTTAGCAAAAAATTACTATTTACAGTTAATTAAAAAATGACTTTGATTAAGCCAGAAATACTTACAATGTACATTGGTAGTCGCCCTCTTCTCTTCTATTTACTGTGCTGAAGCAAGATCAGTACCCGGAACCTCCAACTCCTGCATTTATTTATGTAAAACATTGATCGGGCACATGGATCTGAGTAACTCCATTTGTTACGAACATTGCAGCTGTTTGCTACACTACGCGGTCTGCGGGGACAAATTGATCCTTGAAACGCATCACTGGTTTCGGAAGTAGGATGACTGAATGAGATTCCGATAAGCAGCACAACCACATCTTCTCTATATCCTTTGTTTACCTTAATTAGATGTTAGCCTGTTACCATGCACTCCAAACTCTCGCGGATGGAGGTCCATAACTGCACCAAATTTGCTTCATTATGCTGAAGTGAGACGTACCTTCTTTTTTCTGGGGGGGGAGGGGGGGGGGGGGGGGGGGGGGGGCGAAAGGTAATATATTAGATGTCCATTATTACAAAATCACACAAAAAGCCGGACCATGGTATCAAGAAAACAAAGTTTGCATCCATTGTTTCACACCACAACGATATAACTAAAACGTGAGCCTGTTGGTAAATTGCCAACCATTATTTACGAAGATCTCCATGGCTGCAGCCTCAAGCAAGCTGCACGCTGTCTTCATCACATGGCGAGGCGCCTCCTTCTGTAGGAGAGACCAAAAGCGGCTCCAGTATGTCCCTCTGAAAATTACCTGCATATACGATGGTATTGTTGTTTTGTCAAAGACCACATCATTACGAGACAGCCATATTTCCCAACAAAGAGCAGATATACCACACCAAATAAGTTTCTTTAATTTGACCTCAGTTTCCCCCAACCAATCAGTAAACATATGCTGAAAGTTTAACAGAGGAAAAATATTAAAAGAAACATGAATAATGCACCATATGAATTTTGCTAGAGGACAATCAAAGAACAAATGTTGAATACTCTCACTTAGATTACAGAAGCAACATTTTAAATTTCCATTCCAGTTCCTCCTAGCAAGATTATCTTTCGTTAACGTGACTCCTTTATATAGGTACCACATAAATACTTTAATTTTAAGAGGGACTTTAATTTTCCAAATAGCCATTGTAAATGGCAGGGCCTGTGTTAGCATTAGGGCTCTATACATGGATCTCACTGAGAAGATCCCATTTTGATGTAAAGCCCACATAAAGTTGTCTCGATGATTTGATAAACCTACATGCATAACAGAAGCCACTAGCTGATGCCAAAACACTAGATTTGCCCCCGTGAGGGAACGTCTGAAGGATATGTTAAGAGGCGTGGGTTGACATAACTGATGCAACTGTTGCATTTTTTTCTCCTAACTATATTAAAAAGGCTAGGGAATTTGTCTTTAAATCTGTCTTGTCCTATCCAAACATCTTCCCAGAATCTAATTTGAGATCCATCTCCCACTCTTAATGAACCTAATCGCAGGAAGACATTCTTAACCTGCATAAGACTAGTCCAAAAGTGAGAGTCGCCTGGTACATGTTCTACCTGGGTTAGAGTTTTGTTCCTTAAATATTTGCGGCGTAAAATTGTTTGCCATACTCCTTCTGTGTTGAAAAGCTTGAACAACCATTTACTCTAAAGGCATCTATTTTGAATCTCTAAATTCAAAATTCCCATACCGCCTTGATCCTTTGGGGTGCACAAAACACCCTATTTTACTAGGCGGTATTTCTTCTTATGTCCCTCATTTTGCCAAAAGAATCTGGATCTGTAATAATCTAGTCTTTCAAGCACGCCTTTTGGGACTTCAAAGAAGGAGAACATAAACATTGGTAGGCTACTCAACACAGAATTGATTAAAGTTAGTCTACCTCCAACAGACAACATCTTGCTTTTCCAACAACTTAAGCGTTTCTGAAATCTCTCTTCTATATGTTTCCAATCGGCATTGGAAAGTTTGCGATGATGCATGGGTATGCCAAGATATCTGAACAGAAGAGCACCTAGCTCACATCCAAAGATTTGTGAATACTCATTCTGCCATTCCTTAGCATCCCCATAACAAAACATCTCACTTTTGTGAAAGTTAATCTTGAGGCCAAATAACTGTTCAAATGCACATAGCAAAAGTTTTAAGTTTCTAGCTTCTTCTAAATTGTGATCCATTAAAAGAATAGTGTGGTCTGCATATTGGAGGATGGACAAACCATCCTCTACTAAATGTTGGACTACCCCTTTTAGCTGACAATTTGTCTTTGCACGTTCAATTAAAATTGCTAAGCCAGGTGAGACATACTTAGCTCCATCAGTCCCCCAATCCTGGCATCCAAACCAACACTGTTGGTGTGTATGCTTGCGTCTCCAACATCTGCTATATATGTAGCATGACAGGCAATGCTTCCTCAAACCTATCACGTATGCAAAGCATGGCTCTCAGGTTCTCACTTGTGCTTGGTGTTGTCCTGACATCTCTCCTGCTCATCTTCAACGACGTTGCTGCTGCTACAGATCAGTTTACAGAGGCCAATGGTATGTCCTTTGCCTCGCCTATTTTCAGATACTTTGTTTGCTGCTTTTAAAAACGTCCTTTACATGCAGAATCTGATGGGAAGAACAACATGAAGCCTACCAATAGGGAAGCTGACCTAAATGATGAGAAGGGGGGACATGGATACTACAGCGGTGGCGGTTATGGAGCAGGATATGGTGGGGGCGGTGGCGGATATGGTGGTGGTGGTGGCTATGGAGGCTATGTTCCATGGCACGGTTGGTATGGCGGCGGATACGGACGTTACCCCGGCCATGGAGGTGGATATGGTAATGTGTAGAGTGAAGGTGGTGGACGATATGGTGGTGGATATGGTCATGGGTATGGTGAATGTGGTGGAGGATGTGGTGGTGGATATGGTGGTGGTGGCGGTGGATACCTTGGAGGTGGATATTACGGCGGCGGCGGTGGTGGAGGGAGATATAATGGTTGGCACTAAATTGCAAAAGAAAAGACATATTATGCTTAGAAATAAGATATATATGTATTGTCTGTTGTATATTGATCAACAAATAAAAGCATAATTGTTTGCATGAATTGAATAAAAGAAGCATTTCTGCTCAGGGTTGTTCCTCATTGTATTCACCAACCATTCCTTTACTTCATCTTGTTGCTCTTCCTTCTCTCTTTCATGACTGAAGCACCTTTTTGCTACATATGGGCTAGATTGCATACATGTTTATTAGAGGAATTGACGGTGTTTGTATATGGGCCAGCAGCAGAAGGGAAAGAATGGCATCTACTTGGAGCCAAGAAGAGGATGATATCGCCAAGCTAGTCTCCCTTGTGGATCCTGCGGCCATCCTATGTGCAGCAGGAAAAAGAAATGTGTGTGTGTGCGTGCGCACGCGCAATGGTTATTTTGAAATATTTATCTCATTTGCCATGGCAAGAGATACTATTTTGATGGCTGCAGTGTATTATCAAGGAAAGCTAAAATTTAATGTCCAAAACAAATTTGACGATAACGATGTGTAGTAGCCAATATGCACATTTACTTTGCGACACAGATAATAATTTCCGTTTCATATATTGGCATATGGTCAAATGTCCATGCGTATCGTCAACCATTAGATGTGATGTGGTTGGTTGAGATCTACTCCCTCCGTTTCTATTTATGTATCATTTTGGCCCTATGAACTTTTATGGATTTAAGTGTCGTTCTCTGGTTACGAGGTGATTTTTCTAACCTCTTCTGTCCGTGCACCTCGAAAAGCAGCCGTTTGCTTCCGCAATGGACTGCTGCCACGATTCTCACCTGTTTTAATGGAGCAAGGCATCTCTGGTTTCTGCCTCCTAGCTGATGTGCAGCTGTTGAACTCAACCCTGCTCTCGGCCAGAATACGTTGTGTCTTGGTTTTTACGCTTTAGCTAGAACGACAGATAAACTGAGGGAATAAATAATATGATAGTGTTCTGATAATAAAGGGGCATAATCATAATATGAAGTTAAACTTAATTGATCTTAATTTGACTACAATTAACAGATTGAAGACGACTGGAGAGAACAAGACTAGCATATTGTTGGGAAGGGCAGCCAGCCTACAAATTTGTCGTACAGTTATTATTGTTCTCCTTCACTATTTTCTGGTCGAGCAGATAATTTTTCTAGTGTAATAAGGATGGCCCCGGACAAAAACAAAGACCAACTAACAGTATAACGAAAATATTATTGCAAACAACACTGCTATACGTACGTCTACCGTCAACGACTCCGGGCGCGTTCGGCGCATCATCCCTCTAAAATTTAGAGGGGTCTAAACTAAAAGAATCTAGTATTAATAAAGTCTATTGACAAAACCTTTTTACATATGAGTACATCTTTACGAGATGAATCTAATGAGCCTAATTAAGTTATGTTTTACTACAGTAATGCTACAGTACCTATCGTCTAATCAAGGCTTAACTACCCTCATTAGATTCGTCTCGCGAATTAGAGGGGATTCTACAATTAGTTTTGTAATTAAACTTTATTTAAGACAAGATTCTTTTAGTTTAGACCCCTCTAAATTTTAGAGGGGCGTACGCCGAACGCGCCCTCCGTCTTACGACCAGGTTGATGCAGTTTGCTATCACCGACAGCAGGTCACGGTGTCAATCAGAAAGTCAGTTCAGCATGCATGCACAAGTCACCGTTATTGGTCGTACACGGCAGACGGACAGCGGGGTCGTGTGTGAAGTGTTTCCGTATTGCAAATGTGTTACACACTGTGCCCCTTAGCCATATAACTGTCAGGAAATATAGGATTTAATTATGTATAGACCGCAGGTGATGACTTGTTAAGAACAATGAGCTCTTTCTTAACCTGCAGGCTGCTATGAATGAAATGACAAGCATGCACAGCAACATCTTCCGCTATTTGGTTAGCTGAACCCAACTAACTCTTATCATGCACTTTCAATGTTCCGTTGTCTCATAAAACCACACGGATGAAGGTCCATACCTGCACCTGACACGGCTAATAGTTGTGACAAGGAAACCTAACAAGCTTCATCTGCTCTAATTCTGACATCCAACCAAAATAGGATTAGCGCGGTGATGGTGTATGCGTTTAGCCGGCATCTGCTATAAAAGCAGCACGAGAGGCAGAGCATCTCAAACCCAAACAGCTAGCTCAGGAAATCGCAGAAACAAAGGATGCCTTTCAGGTCGTCACTTGTGCTTGGGGTCGTCCTGACCTCTCTCCTCCTCATCTGCAATGATGTCGCTGCGGCTCGAGATCAGTTCGGTGAGGCAAATGGTATGCGCTTCTTTTTTTTTTTTGGGGGGGGGGGGGGGGGGGGGGGGGCTTTTTCATACTCGTATGACTTGAAAGTGGCCATTATTTGTACATTTGTGTGTTGTTATTTAATCACTCGAAGTTATCTTATGTGCAGAATCTGGCGACAAGAAGAATGTGAAACCAGCGACTGAGGCGGTGCTCAATGATGAAAAGTGGGGGCATGGATACTACGGTGGTGGCGGCTACGGTGGGGGCTATGGTGGAGGATACGGAGGTGGATATGGCGGATACGTACCAGGTCACGGCTGGTACGGTGGTGGATATGGTCATTACCCCAGCCATGGTCATGGATACGGTGGTGGATATGGTTATTACCCCAGCCATGGTCATGGATACGGTGGTGGATATGGTAACGGACATGGATACGGTGGTGGTGGTGGTGGAGGAGGAGGATATGGAGGATATGGCGGCGGGTGGTGGATACGGTGGTGGCGGCTACATGGGAGGTGGATACCATGGAGGTTGGCATTGACTCATCAAGCTAAATAATAACTACGTCGGTGTCATGTTCATGTTCCTAATCAATAAAATAAGTTTTAGATTGCTTGCTTATTCATCATAATTAAAGAATAAAAAATATATATATCATGTCGTGTAAGGCATGAATGAATATGTGGCTTTCGTTATCTGTTTGTACAAGTTGAAATAAAATTGTGAAGACTACAGTTGTGTACTACTATGGCTCAACAATATTTTAATAGTTCCATACAAAATTGTTTCGATGGCCCAGTTTTCAGGAATCGATGTCATTGCTCAAAAGAAATGATGATGGTCGCTCAAATTCAAACAAAAAAAGAAATGTGACACGTTTGTGACCTAGTTTGAGGCCTACGTACACCTTTCTTTTTGATAATATTATAAGAAAAATAAGCAGCCCATGCTTCAGTAAAGCACCGAGCGAGACTTCACTTATTTCAAAACTTCTTCACATAGGCTGCTTCATCTACCTAAGTGATGAATCGAAATAAACTAACACCAACCAAAGTTTATTGCTTTGTTCACTATAAATCTTGTTTGTGCCATTATGTCAAGCGCAGTGTTCAATAAATCATTTATGATGTTGCATTAGTTCATCTATGATGTTTCACTAGCACATTAATATATCAATACTGGGAATATAACGTAATGCTCCATTTTAGCTCAAGTGTAGTGCTCCAAAATATAATTTATGTTATTTCAATGTTTCTGACACAAAATGAATTTTTTTTTTTTTTTGAACTGTCAACACAAAATGAATTAAAGTATAGTATATGGGCCAAAACAGACTATCACATAAGCTTAAAAACAAAACACGAAACTCACAACGTTAGCGGAACGGAAGCACCGGCCCACATCTTCCGTGGGCTGGATATCCGGCCCACTAAAGAATATTTCCACTCTTGTCCGGCCCTTCCGACCGCACAGAGATATTTTGCACACCCGTTCCGTCGGGCTCTCGTCTTGCTCCCCGGACACCCCGCCGCCGGCCGCCAATCCAGACAGAAATGGACCCGGACGTCGAGCTCCGCGGCCTCGACATCGACGTCGAGCTCGACCCGGAGGACCTCCAGCCATCGGTGCCCCTCAAGAAGGTCCCCGGCGGCGACCTCTTCGAGGCGGCGCGCGCCGGCGACTGCGACCGCCTCGCCCTCCTCCTCGAGGCCGGCGCCAACGTCAACGCGCGCGACCGCTGGGACTCCGTCGCGCTCTATTACGCGTGCCTCGCCGGCCACGCTGAGGCCGCGCGGATGCTGCTCGAGGCCGGCGCCGTCTGCGCCGAACGCACCTTCGACGGCGACCGGTGCCATTACGCCGCCCTCAACCTGCGCCTCCGCCGGCTCCTCAAGTCGTTCGAGGCCAGGCCCCCGCCGCTCGCGCCGCTACCCGCGGCGCTCCGGACCACGTTCCTCTCGTGCCCTGCCAACCGCGCCGCCTTCCTCGAGATGCTCCAGGGGAGCGGCGGCGCTGAAGCCGCTGCCCTCGCCGCGGCCGCCGGTGAGTGCTCCTTTTCATTGTTCGTTCTTGATATATGCTGATTGCAAGTTGAAAGATTGGATTTTGGGATGCAATAGTGATTGATATGCGTGTGAAATTGGATTTGCAAATGGCCCATTACTCCCTTGAACCCTTGATCATGGGAATGATGATACATTTATTTACTGTTCCAATTAATAGTAGCCATTCATTTCATGCATATGCCAAACGCGTGTTAAGATTTGGGAATGAAAACGATCTTCATGTTTTGAACTATTTTGCAAAGGCTGGTACCATGGTATTGTGTTTCTTTAAAGGGAAATTACAGACTTGCTGTATCAAGCACAATGTGCGTATGTGTGGATGCAACTTTGCTTTGGGCTGTATAGGAGATGTGTTATTATAGCTGCCAATTTCTTTTCCTGGCAATGTTATTGGTTCGTGGCCTGTTTCCAACTTGTTCCTTTTCCAAAAGGTGAACAGTGTTGAGATTTTATTATTGTATATTCTTCCTAGTAGGAAGATCTGATTCTTGGATGATGCTCTTATCTATGTTAAATAGGCTTAGTTGTTGGCCACAATCCTTTGATCATAGGAAGGTTAATTCATCTTTTAATGTTCGTTACTAGCCAATGATCATAGGAAGGCAAGTTCGGTTTCTTGTTTGATTAGGTTGTTGAAACCAGCACAATGTGAACGAGTCCGAATGCAACATAGGCTTTGCTTTAGGGCATATAGAAAATGTGAAGGTAGCATAGCTGGCACCTTTTAAGAAGTTGATTTTTAGTGGAAACTTACAAACTTGATCCTTTTCCATTCATAAACATTCACTTTTGTACAGATATATAATTTCATTTTGAAGGAACAATGTGCAGTGTTTTGTTAACATATATGCTGAATAAGCAGGATTTGGGCCAAAGGACGATGCGTCTGGTGCTTGTGTGTTCCCTCCGGATATTACATTCTACGTTGATGGGAAACCTATTGAAGCTCATCGGGTCATTCTTTGTGCCCGATCTCCTTTCTTTCAGAAGAAATTCAAGACAGACTGGCGTGGCAAGACGGAAGTGAGATTTTCTAACCAAAAGTTGTCTTACGGTGCCCTGTACAGCCTCATCCATTTCTTCTATTCTGATAGACTCGAGGTAGCTGTGGATGATATGGAAAATTTGGCACGGGCATGCAAAGTTTGCAAGTGCGAGGAGCTGCAAAAGATACTGGAGAACGAAGTTGCGCATCAGAAGTATGCAGAGTACAAGTCGGTGAGAGATCTGGATTTAGACAATTCACAGAAACGATTCATATTACAAGCGCAGTCCTTGCCAGAGGAAGATTGTCTTCCGTCAGCATTGCAGCGTATTCTACAGGACTGTCTAGCTTACTCAAGAGAAGAAGACTGCTATAATCAGGAATCAAATGGGATATGCAGAACCTCAGAGGATGATGATCTTGCCAATCTTTATATAAAAGTAGCTGACAAGGTTTTCCATTGCCATCAGGTGATTTTAGCATCTAGGTCAGAGTACTTTAGAGCCAGACTATCTCGAGCTATTGATTTCCTAGAAGGTAACTGTGCATTGCAAGCAACTCAGAATCTTCCACTTCTTGAGGAGCATGACCTGAGTGCAGAAGCATTTGAAAAGATGCTTGAATACATGTAAGATCCCATTGCAGCTTACTTGCTTCACCACTATACTTTTGTTAATGCTGTTTTCTCACTTATTCCGTGATTGTGTTAATTTTAGGTATACTGATAAGCTTGAGTATTTGGATCCTGATCAGGTGAGTGTACGAACATTAGTTTCATACCTCTTATGTTATAATAAATTTTTAAACAGATCCAGTTTTTAAACGAGTCTAAATTGTTCTTAAACTATTCCAGGCTGAAGAGTTATTTGATATTGCATCAAGATACCTGCTGTTTCCCCTTAAGCGAGTCGTAGCTGACATGCTGTTGCCACATCTCGAACGTGTTTCACCTGCAGAATTGTGTCACTGGTTGATGTTGTCAGACATGTATGTGTGCTGACCGTCTTGATGCTTTGTTTATGAATAGATTTTTTTTTTTTGTTGTGTGTTACTGATATCAGTATTTTGTTTTGGAGTGCAGGTATGGTGTTGTGAAAATAAGGGAGTATTGCTTGGATCTCATCGCTTGCAACTTTGAGATGTTTGCAGACACACGAGAATTCCGAGCCTTGCTCTTGACACTGCCACCACCATCCGGAGACGACTCGTTGCGAACAACTTGTCCCAGTGCACCTGGAACTGCAGGCAACATTGACCAAGGCAACCTTCTTGATGATTTGCGTGAGAAATGGTTGGAAGCAGAGGCCGCTGAGCTAGACCAGAGGGATGAGAGTGCAGCTTTGTTCGACAGGCGACTGGAGATACTCATGCTTATTGCCGAGAAAGAATCAAAGGATGATGCTGACGCTTGACTCCAGTGCGAACTAGAACTGGTACCATATGTGGAAGATCTGTTTTTGTACTATATACACGGGAGAAGAAATTCTTGTTTATCTAGTTAAATAAATTTCATTATTCCCAATAATATACTGTCAACATAATAAGGGCAATAATGTCAATCTAACATGAAAGCCCTCTGTTTTGGAGCCGGTGGCAGCTTTCTAGCCAAACATCAAAATATGCAGCTCTAACTCCACCGCGGAGCAACTCCGGAGTGGAGTTTTGGAGTGGAGCTGCTCTACCATAGAGTGGAGCCATGCTAAACACGCCCTAAATATACAAGAATGGCCAACAGACCAGCTAGCTGTTGTTGCTCAAAAAAAAAAGCCAGGTAGCTTTTTTTTTCTTTTGGACGCTTAATTGAGCATGCAACTTCATGTAAACATAAACCAAGAGATCATGCCACACAAACGAAGCTCCAATATAATGATCATGTGTTATGGCCCGGGAAGCAAACGACGAGGAGAAGCCCATGACGTCCCGCAACACATGCTGGCCGGGGCGCAGCTCAGGCGCATGGAGGAGCCCGGCCTAGGCGTCTCCCTCTCTAGTGGCTAGCCCGTATTGGGTTTGGAATTAGAAATTAAATTAGGAAAGAAGAGTCGACTTGGATTAGAAAATAAGGATAGAGTTGGGTTTAGATCCTCATAAGAGTTTGATTTGTCAATCAAGTCGAGCCCTCCCTATAAATAAAAATGCATGTAATTAGATTTAATCAAAAAGGAAAAAATATCAAAAAGGCAAAAAAATGGCCAATTCCCCTCTAGCTCGCTCTCTCACTGCCCCCCCCCCCCCCCCCCCCCCCCTCCTCCACACGTACAAAGTAGAAGAAGGACCATAACATCATGTATCTGTGTTAAGTTAACCCTCATCAAATTCCAATTACAAGAGTGTCATTTACTTGGCAACTAGAAAGATTTTCCCCGGATTATATTTCACGAAGATTAATTATAAAAGCAGTCACATCTTCTTCTAACAGTTGTTCTCCCATTTTCTCAAAAAAGCTATTGCGGGGAGAGCAAATATATCATTGTAAATTACCATACGTAGCCTAACTTTATTTGTTTGAACGATTCCCCTCAAATCAGGAGATAATGCTTGTTTATTGCCTGCCCAAGATCTGGATTTTTTTTTTCATCCGATCCGTACGATGTACTATATATATCTTATGCAATTCTTGGGCACATATCAACCAGTAGTTTTCATGGCTGTATATATGTTATAAATAAACAAAATAAAAAGATAAATACAACGATTCGTTGATATTGATCAGTCGAGGTCGAACATACACAAAAAGATGTCACCATAAGCTGAGCTCACGCAAGCGGCAGGTGCAAGGTGGTTGCAAGCAAGGCATGTGGCCGATTGAATTATTTAAAATATTTTAAGTTTGTCCCGAAGATGATTGGCTCTAGGCTTAAGGCTCCACCCATCAACCATCCTACTTCATAATCCAGTTGATCTCATGGGTACGGGAAAATAAATGGATCATGAAATAAAATAGAAAATTGCAGTAGCTAAATCTTGAGCTGTCTATAATTACTTAGTTAACAAATTAGGAATTTGTGGACAATGTAAAAGATATTAAGCCACGGCGTCAAAGGGTAAGGGCAGGTACAACGCTACACGTAGGCAGTCTTGTAGCCCGTCACATGCAACGCCACGTAGGATTTTTGATGAGGTGGAAGAGAGAGAGGGAGGAAAAAGAACTAGGCGGTTGTTTCGCGATGCAACCACCTCAAGTGCTAAAATTAAGGAGTATGAGACGACTTACACACCATTGTACGAGTTGTAGTTGCCATGCAACTCATAAACATTCTTTTTTTCAGCCACAAATTAAAGGAAGATGCAATTACTACGAGACAACTAAAACAATTATCCATTGTATGTGTTGTCTCGTAAATCGTCTTATAATTACGTGTCATGCATGAGACGACCTATGAGACAACACCATTGTACCTGCCAAACAAACCATGAGAGGAAAATAAGTCTGCTGCTGAACTTTAAACTTTGAAACACGACGACTCTGACGATCAAACTGTATAGCTTTATGTTAGGTGTTGATGCCAGTAAAGGAATTCTGGCGTTCAAAATGATGTTGGAGCATGTAGAAGTGTTCGAGCATAATTAACGACTCACATCAAAACAGGCAGAACAAGCATGTTGCGATCATATAGAGGTCGCATTTGGTTCTTCTATGTCATACTAGACTGCGCAATTGATCTTTTTTATTAGCCACTTAGCAATCCCAGAAGTATAACCTACGTTCGTTTTCAGGCTTCAGGTGTGTTTCTTCAGCTCGAAAGGAAGTGAACTCCTACCGCCGTCACTAGCTATCCGACTGTAAAGTAGCATAATAAATTGAAAACAGTCTTAGCAGGTGCCACATATTGTTTTCAGCCAGATTTCGTACTCAAAATGATGGCTCAAAAGATCTCCCTGAGATTTTGACATATGGTGACAAACTGACAATAGCCTCTGCTCCGAAAAAGAAAAAAAGTGAAAGGGCCCACTGAGTGTTTAGACAAGGACGTATAATAGTTGACCAGCTGTATCCCCCTGGAGGTTGTGCTCGGCGTGCGTTTATCGTGGTTGGTAACACGGTAAGACCCTAAGGGGTGGTAACACCAGAGATGTTCTCCCCCCGCATCGATCGACAGCCTTCATGCATGCGTGGTTAAAAGAATTGCTACCATGAGTAAATTAAAGAGTAAAATGCATCTAGGGTCTCTAAACTATTCTAGGATTTTCATTTAGGTCCATGAACTATTAAAATAAAAATTTGAGTCCTTAAATTATTTTAAGGTTCTCATCTAGGTTCATAAACTATCAAAATGTGAATATTCGGTTCCCGTCTGGTTTAGCGCCTAAGTAGCTGTCTAAAATAAGACTTGAGCTCGAATAATGAAGACACGACGTGCTAGCTTGATGATTTCGCAGGTTTGATAGGGGTTTCGACATTATCTTTGGATATTATCCCAATAATGGCCATTATACGCCGCTCTAGTGGCTGAGCAGTAAAAAGAAGGAACATCTCGTTTGTCACGCACTTAATGTTTGTCACGCACTCAGCGAGGTGATTGGATGAAGCTTGCAGTACACCTATAATGGCTAACGGCAACCAGTAGAAGCATGTTGGCGGCGGCGGTGAGCTGGTGTCTCTTCGATTTGAAAGTTTATGGACCCAGATGAGAACCCCAAATTAGTTGCATGACCCAAATCTTCATTTTAAAAGTTCATGGACCTAGATGAGAACCATGAAATAGTTTAGGGACCCAAATCTTCATTTTGAAAGTTCATAGACCTACATGAGAACTACAGAATAGTTTAGGGACCTGGGATGCACTTTACTCTAAATTAAATTACCCGCACGCACCTATCTAGTGCCTGGACCATTAGACTATCTGCACCAGTGACCTCTATTTCTAACCTCTAAAAAGGAATATTCTGTCCTAGTCATCAAGATTCTCTACTCTATATCAACTTCTCCTGCAGCGGTCAATCTCTATATCTCAACCTCTATACCAATTAATATATATTTTATTCACCTCTCTCCCCACCCCCACCGACGCCTCGATCCTTCTCTCTCGATCCTTCTCCCTCGGTCTCGCCGCATCCACCGCCTCCCTCCCTCGCCGGCTCGTCGTGGCCCCTCCTCCCTCCCCCTCCTCCCTCCCCCTCCTCGCTAGCGCGCCGCCGGCCCCCTCCTCCCTCCCCCTCCTGGCTAGCGCGCCGCCGGCCCCTCCTCCCTCCCCCTCCTGGCTCGCGCGCCGCCGGCCCCTCCTCCCTCCCCCTCCTGGCTCGCGCGTCGCCAGCCCCTCCTCCCTCCCCCTCTCCTGGCTCGCGCGCCGCCGGCCCCTCCTCCCTCCCTCCCATTCTCTGTTTTCACTCGTTCCTGTATTTTTGATTGATTTTCATTATTTTTTTGGCGCTGCAATCGGTGATGAAGTCGTTTAATTGTGCTGAGTTCCTCTGTGATTATCGCACAACAAAATCACCATCTTTCGGCTGAGAGATTGCTGGTGCTCAATTTCTCTTGTTTCATCCTTGATTTCTACTCGATTTGCTGGTGCTCGATTTGTTCCCCTCCCCTTCTCTGTTCTTGGTGGCTGCGGCGGTGCTGCTCGAGGTGGTGGCAGCTGCCGAGCGCGGGCCGGCGGCGGAAGGGCGACCACGGAAGGGCGCAACGAGCGTCGGTGGTTGGGGCGACGGGACCCACTCTCCCCGGTAGCGGTCCTCGCTATGTCGCTTGGAATAGCGTTCGGGAGGGCAAACGCTATTTTACCGATGGCTTTACCGACCCCCGCTGCAGGAGTTTTTTACGCTATCCCGACCTCCTGGTCGGGGATAGTGTAACCAGTGCGGGTAGTCTTAGAGGCACTACATGTATAATCTAGCCATCCTAGCTGCTAGCATTTGGGGAGTTTATAATTTGATCTAACTGACTAAACGACAGTACTCTCTTTCCATGGCCAAATTAAAGTAAGAGGTTTCTGAAAGGCCAAATTAAAGTAAGAGGTTTTACAGTATCATGGCCCCAATAATAGAGGTCTTGATATGCAAGTTACTTTTCATTTATGGTTAGCCGTACAATATAGACAAGAAAAATAATCAGTAGTGTAGAAAGTGTAGCTTTGGCTTGTATTTTGCCTGTCTCCACTTTTCCAGATCAGGTTAATGTTTGGTTGGACCATGTTGATGTTGAATTCAGTAGCCCCTCCATTTAAGATAAGGTAGTACTTCCTATACATAATCACTCCCTCTGATCGGTAAATCTTGACATTTCTGACAGACAATGTGAACTGAAAAACAACTACGGAGGCAACCCTCTCCAAATGCATGATAGTATCAAGTTGTATTCAATATGAGCTTCCAAAAAAATAATTATTGTGCTGTATGCATGAGAGTGGACCTATGATATTGGTTTTCATGTCAAATTATAATCCCTCCATTTCAATTTAAGTGATGTTATGAAACAATTCACATGACCAAGAAGATATGTTAACTGACGTTGGTACTCTCATTAAATGCTTAACTCTATCTGCCACAACAACTCCTATGTATCCTTCTCGCCATTGATAGCTTCCTCCCATCGGACTCGCTCCTTTTCGCCACTCTACCCTCCTCATCAGCACGAGCCACCCCAGCATTGTCCATGTATTTGATTCAAGCATGCCTTCATAGATCTAGGCTTCTTGCAGAAGGACTGCTTCCACGGGGGTGTGGATTGAGAGACGAGCTCGTCCCTGTTGAGTGTGTGTGTGTGTGTGAGGATGGTGGTGGTTGGGTGGAGGGGAGGGGGGGGGGGGGGGGGGGGGGGGCTTGTGTTGTTACGTAGCCACATCAAACAAAATAGTGACGTGGCACCCTATTAAATGAGAATGAAACTCCTACTTGGAGTAGCCTTCGGAGTATGCACAAGAATCATAAATAAAAAGTGAAATATCATAAAATGACCAAGTTATTGTTCCGGTGTCTTGAGATACCTGGAATTATGCCAGAGTAATTGGCAAGTGCAATTATATTAGAGAAGCTAACAAAGAAGATCAAGTAGTTGGAAGAAATGGAGAAAATTATATGCCTTATAGAAATATGGATTTTATAGTTTTAGAGCTCAGAAGTTGCCAACTACTTAATCCAACGTGAAGATAAAATGTCAGCAACATCTTCCCATGTTGTGGGCAGAGCAACATACCAGATCCCAGGTTATACTGGTGCTTATGTACAGTATATGACTGATCTTTGCTCTCTTTTTTTGCAGCAGCTTCTCTCTTGTGGGTCACGGTAGGATTGTATAATGTAATTATATTTATGTTTAATTTTTTATCCAATCCGTACTAGTAAAAAGCAATGGTTTCTCCAAGGAAAATATTCAAAAACTCTAAACATTAATAACTAAAAAACTACATAGAATCTGATAGTGTGTTAGCTCACCGCTACGACCATAATATATAATCCTTGCCATTAAAAATCATATATTTGTGCAAAATGCGTGTCGAAGTGTCACATTGAAGACCTCATTACTCTCCCAAAAGTCATTCAGAGGAAGTAATTTCATTTTTTGAACTGTATGTTTTCTTGCTTAGGTAATTTACAACATCCTATTATGACATAAATGGCCAGAACTTTTTTTTTTTGATATTATCAAATTGAAAAGGTGAATTAAAACATGATCAGAATTACAGGAAAAGGGCAATGCACTACAGGAAACCTGGCGTTTGCCGAGTGCCAGAGGCACTCGGCAAAGCAGCTTTTACGCTCGGCAAAGAGTTTGCCGAGTGTTGCACTCGGCAAACACCAGACGGCAAACAGCTCTCGGCAAAGCCGGGTTTGCCGAGTGCTTTTTGTCGGGCACTCGGCAAAGATTTTGCCGAGCGTCAAAAAGGCACTCGGCAAAATAAAGTAACGACACGGAGGGAAACGGCCGTCAAAAGGGTTTGCCGAGTGCCAGAGGCCAGGCACTCGGCAAACTTTCCTTGTTTGCCGAGTGCCGGAGGCCAGGCACTCGGCAAACTTCCCTTGT
The DNA here is from genome assembly GCA_007726485.1 of Eragrostis curvula. Taxonomy (NCBI): domain Eukaryota; kingdom Viridiplantae; phylum Streptophyta; class Magnoliopsida; order Poales; family Poaceae; genus Eragrostis; species Eragrostis curvula. Next base: position 8,569 of record RWGY01000370.1, on the reverse strand, counting down.
TTGCCGAGTGCCGGAGGCCAGGCACTCGGCAAACTTCCCTTGTTTGCCGAGTGCCGGGGGCTAGGCACTCGGCAAACTTTTTTGTTTGCCGAGTGCCTAGCCTCTGGCACTCGGCAAACAATGGTCCGTTTGCCGAGTGCCAGGCACAGGCACTCGGCAAAGAATGGCAAATTTGCCGAGTGCCTCAGTTTTGGCACTCGGCAAAAATCTGAGGCACTCGGCAAAAAAAATCGACAGATTGCAATAAAATGTTTAAAATCACTGCAACCTGGACCAAAATCACACCAAATCATACATATATGCTCATCATCATCATAGACACATACACATCACCACCATCATCATCACAGGCATTTAAATCATCACAGCACATAGAAATCTCCACAAATACATAGAAATGGTCCAAATAGTGATAAACCAAGTCGTCGACAACCACAAGCACAAGTTCATCAAACGTAAGCAAGCACAACTAGTTGGTTCATGACATAAGACTAGAAATACAACTACAATCTACATCGGAGGGCGATGATGATAAGGATGAAACGGAGAATAAGCATTGGGAGGGGAAACCGGCTGATTGTTCGATCCCGCTGATATGTTCTGCAAAGAGAAGATATTACATTATTAACACAAGATTCTAGATAGACGTGCCGACAGGAAGTGGAATGAAACTACAAGGATTTAGGTAGACTCACCGGAGTGCCCTGACTCGGACTCGAAGTGCCGACAGGAGGAAGAGGTAGTGGCGGCGGTTGCATGCCACCACTGTGCCACTGGTAAAACATCGCCTGCATTTGCCGTTGCATCTCCTCCTGCATCCTTGCATTCTGTTCGGAGAGCCTCGCATCGTACCTCGCCTGCTGTTCCTGCAGCTGTGCCTGGTACTTCGCCTCCTGTGCCTGGAGCTTCGCCTCCATCTCCTCCCGTAGTTGGGCCTACAACATGTCATCCAAATGTTACAATGCAAAGCAAATATATGTCTCAAATCCAACGAAACGACGAATAGAACAGAAATAACCTGGGCTTGGTCAAACTGAATCTGTGCAGCGCTTGGCCGTGGGCGTATGGGCGGGGCTGAGGACGAGCTCCTCGCTCGGATCTCAGAGAGGGTGGGAGTAGAGGCCGTGTCCAGTGTGCTGTCCCCAATCCAGTACCGGCCATGCTTCTTACCTCCACCCACCCTCATGATGATCTCTCCATCATGGTCCTCGGTGCTCGGGTTCCACTCTGGCCCGTGCTTCTCCCTACCCATCTCGGTGTACTGACTGAGCCGAGTGTGGACGGTGGGGTTGCTGTACGCCTCGGGGGGGTCCTCCGGGTTGTAGTCGACCTCGATCGACGTCGCCTTGCCCTTGTGGGCCATTGCCCAAGCCATCAACGGGGGGCACTCTCGGCCCTCATGCGCCCGCGACTGGAAAGAAAACAGAAAGATGATTAGAAATTATGCAAAATTGAGCGTTTGTTAACAACGAAATGAATTCGCGTACCCATCTAGTCGCGTACTCATCAAGGGTACGGTTGCCTTGATGGTGTGCTGGACCAGGCATCTTCAAACGCCGCTGCCGGCAAGCTTCGTGCGTCTTCTGCCACTCGGGGTCGCACCACCTACTCACAAAGTACTCCCAGCAGTCCCTGTGAGAGGCGCACCACCACGGAATCACCTACACGTCATTTAACAAAGTTAGATGTTAGTTATTGTGAAACTATGAGAATAACAAATTAATCGTACTTAATCAAGTATAGAAAACATGAGAATGTCAAATTACCTGCATGTATTGTTCTGCAGCCAGCCATATGGTCCGAGCCGCCTTTTTCTCAATCTTCATACCAAGTTTTTTGGCGTAGTAGGTCCTCACGGCCTGGACGCGCGCCTCGTAATGCATGTCCGTAATGAGTTTAGGACATGCATCGTACGCCCGACGCACCGCACGGTCCCTCCATTCCGGCTCGACCCTGAAAAAATCCTGCACATTGACGCGATGTATACTTTCATTATTTGAAGAATATCCAATGAACGAGATGTATTGACCAATTCAATGTAAACAAGACTTACCCACAGCTCTCCAACTACGCGGTCCGCCACGGTGCGAAAGTCTCTCCCATCCTCGTCTGGGACATCAGCGACGCGTTTGTAGTGGGCCCACGTCAAGGCCGGCTCCTGCCCCCCGTCGCTCAGTGGCACCATGCCAGGAAAGTGTCTCCTGCACAAAAGGCCGAGGATGCCGGCAGGAATACGTTCGTGGTCACCCGGAACGATCGTCTCCCAGCCCCTGCACAAGTGATCAAGACAATGATTAGTTTCTATTTAGATTTGAAACATAGCAAATGACTTAAAAGTTAAAGTTACTTACTTCTTCCCTTTGGGTCGAACCAACGGGCGTCTCTCAACAGGGATCGGTCGCTTTGGAAGTTGTGCGGGACCTCGCTCCCACACTTTCGGCACGTCTTCAGACGCCGCCTCGTCCTCCCCGTCCTCCTCCTCCTCCCCGTTCTCCTCCTCCTCCTCCCCGTCCTCCTCCTCCTCCCCGTCCTCCTCCTCCTGCTCCGGGGCCTCCTGCTCCGGGGCCTCCTGCTCCGGCTGCTCCTCTGAGGCCTCCGAGGCCTCCTGCTCCCACTCCTCCTCCGACTCGTGCACGGAAGGAGCAGGGGACGGTGCCGTCGACCCCCTCCCCCGACGCCTGCCGCCACCTCTGCTGCCTCGAGCCTTCATTCGACTTCTCCCACTTCCAGACCCCTCAGCTGCAGCGGACCGCTTCCCAGTCGCCTTTTGGTAGAGGGACGTCACTGTCCTCATCACACCACCACCCTTGCCCACCATCTTTGATCAATCACCTGCAATTAACAAGATTAAATCCATCAGTATTTCAAAATATATGCAAAAAAAATATAACATGTAATAGAAAGTAACATAGTATTGCAAAAATTAAATTAACTACTACGGGCCATACATGTATTAGAAATAATCATCAAGATCAGGATCTTGTGCATTGTTTGCCTCATCATCACTATAATCATCAAGGTCCATATCATGTTGCACGTGTTCTGAAGGCGGAATATCATCGTCGTCTAAATGTAATCGCTCAAGTAATTTCAAGTCGTTCGCATTATGAACCTCATCTCCAGCATGGTCATCAACAACCGTTTCATTGTCTACTTCCATTTCGATCTCTTCGGTTAAGTCTATCACAAAACCCCCTTCTAGCCCATCTTCTTGGAAGAACTCTCCATCGACATATGTGTTTGGGTCTACATTGTAATCTTCATTGTTTGGGACCGGTAGTTTGCCGTGTGGCGATACCTTGTACACAACATCCCAACCCTTGAGACGGTCGTCAGTTTGGCACGGGTATGGGAGATAATAAACTTGTGTGGCATGTTGAGCAACAATATATACATCGTCTCCTGAATAGACGGATGACTGTCGAATTTCGACTAGCCCAAGATTAGGGGTCCGTCTAACTGCTTGAGGATCAAACCAATGGCATTTGAATACGACAAGAGGGAGAGGCTTGCAACCATCAAAACAAATTTCGTATATTTCTTCAACTCTTCCATAATATTCGACCCCATCGTCACCAGGAGTAAAAACTCCGGTGTTAGTGGTTTTACGATTAGGCCGATTCTGCTCGTAGCTGGTTGTGTGAAAGCGGTACCCATTAACATCATAGCTTTTAAATGACTTGACCGCATAAAGACAGCCCTTGGCAACCTGTCTTAACTCGGCATTCATTGTCGCTTCGGTTCGGGCCTGCAAGTTCAAGCAGGATAGTTAGCTACATTATTCGCACGTACGAGGAACTTGTAATGTCATACTAAGAAAATGCTAAATACCTTCCTATTGAACCAAGAAATGAAATCGGGCGATCCATTTCCTGCACCGTTGCAAAGAAGGGTATCGACATCATGTGCGGTAGGAGGCAGTTCATCATGCCAGAATACATCAAGAAATCCCCTGTAGCAATGAGGAACAAGTGGGTTGGATGTGGAACAAATGGGTTATATGTCTAATTATGAAATTTGTTCATAACTTACTTGATGTACACGTCCACTTCTCTTAGGTTGGTCAGCACATACAGCATGATCGTGCGCCACTCTGGATATGTCAAGTTCTTCTTGGTCGCTTCACCTCCGCGCCCGTATTGCCCTTGGAAAAGGCTGAGGGTCGATTCATTTTCGTCAACGTTGTAACGAGAGGGTGGAAAATGCACACTCGGAAGGTTGTCAGAATAGTATTTTGTTGTGAAGTTTGACACCTCCTCCAGAACGTGTGCCTCTGCAATGGAAGCTTCAATTTTGCATTTATTTTTACATTTCGTTCGAAGAACCTTTTGACACCGCTCAATTGGGTAGCACCAACGGTTCTGCACAGGCCCCCCCATTCGAGCCTCATACGGAAGGTGCAAAATCATATGCACCATCGGAGTGAACAAGCCTGGTGGAAATATCTTCTCCAACTTACAGAGCAACACAGGCGCCATTTTTTTCATTTCTGCAATCACGGAAGGTGATATCTCCTTAGCACAAAGCTGGCGGAAGAAATAGCTCAACTCTGCCAGCACTTGCCACACATGATCAGGGAGATAGCCTCGAACCATCACGGGAAGAAGCCGCTGAATCCACATGTGGTAGTCATGAGTCTTGACCCCGTTGATTCGCATAGTAGCCAAGTTCACTCCCCTACTCATATTCGCTGCGTACCCATCAGGGAACATTAACGTTTTGAACCATTCTAGTACTTCCTTCCTTTGGGGCCTCGTCAGGACGAAATCCGCCTTAGGTTTTCTCCATGACTTGCCGGAAGCAGGAGGCGCCATGTCTAGCTTTGGTCGATTGCACAAAGTAGCTTGATCGACTCTTGCCTTAACATTGTCCCTTGTCTTATCAGCAATGTCCATGATTGTTCCGAAAAGTGGAACGCCTAAGCCATGTTCAACGTGCATTAGGTCAATGTTATGTGGAAGAAGAAGGTCTTTCATATACGAAAGCCTATACAAGCCACAGATCTGAGTGAAGGCATGTAGCTCACCATATCCAACAAAACCACCGTCTGTTTCATCGACCTTGAGACCATCTAACATAGCACTCACCTGCGCACCTGTCAAGAACTGCGGTGGAGGGTTGAGAACTTGGACACCTTTCGTAAAGTTCTTTTTGTCTCTTCTGAATGGATGGTCAAAAGGGAGGAATTGTCGGTGTTGGTCGAACGAAGAAAACTTGCCACCCTTCTTCAACCAAATCCACCTCACAAGATGCTTGCATACCGGGCAAGGAAACTTTGAGTGAACGCCCCAGCCACAGAAACAACCATACGCCGGCATGTCATGCAGAGAGTAGAAGTACCAAACATACATTCTGAAGTTTTTCTTTGTAGCTTTATCGTATGTCCATACCCCTTCCTCCCAAGCACGTTCCAAATCATCAATCAGAGGCTCCATATAAACAGACATATTACTCCCCGGGTTTTCAGGAATTATCAACGACAAGAAAATGTTCTGTCGTTGAAAGATGACGCCTGGAGGGAGATTGAGGGGTATAACGAACACGGGCCAACAACTGTACGGGGCAGCCCCATGCCATATGGATTGAACCCATCTGTTGCCAGGGCCACACGTACATTACGAGCCTCCCGAGCTTTGATGTGATGAATGTTATCGAATCGTTGCCATGCTTCACCATCGGATGGATGTACAAGCTTATCGGCCTTGTATCGAACTCCATGTTTGTGCCATGTCATCTGTTTCGCGGATTCCTCGGTCATGTACAGCCGTTGGATCCTCGGTAAGAACGGAAGGTACCTTAGGATCTTCACGGGTACCGTGAGCTGCCTTTTTTGCCCATCACCCGCGTCTACCTCCATGAACCTAGAGGACCCACACTTTGGACAGTATTTTGCTTCTGCATACTGTTTCCTGAATAAGACGCATCCTTTCGGACAAGCATGTATCTGCTCATATGGCATCTTAAGTGCACTAAGCACTTTCTGTGCCTCATACATGCTCATTGGTAGAATGTGACTTTCCGGAAGCAGCCTGGCAACAACTGTCAACATAACATCGAACGCGTTCCGACTCAAGCTAAACTGGGACTTTACGGCCATTAGACGTGCAATGGCATCCAGTTTTGAAACCCTGGTATGCCCGTGAAGAGGTTTCTGTGACGCTTCAAACATGTCATAGAAGCGCTTTGCGGACTCCTCTGGCTCCTCCTCCCCCCTAGGTTGTTCACGGAACTGGGCTTCCTGATAGTCCTGTAACATGTCCTCCACCCCGCCATCAGCATCACAATCATCGACGCGTTGTCTCACGACCTCCTCCCTCAATCTATGGGCTTCACCATGGTAGACCCACCGGGTATAGCCTGGCGTAAATCCATAGTTACCAAGATGCAACCCCATCTCCTCCTCCGTCTGCTCCCTTGTGTTGCCGCAACGGCTGCAGGGACACCAAGTCTTTCCACCTTTGCTGACATTGGCAAATGCTTGTTTCAAGAAAGCAAGGGTCTTGTCAATCCATTCACTTGTTTCAGAACCCTTCCTTGGACGGCCCGTGTACATCCACGCACGGTCATCCATCTTCTATCATATGACGGAGCAATTTAAAATTCATTGGTATCTACACGATGCATACAATGTCTAATAGGTGCAGATAGGTCCTAATCCCACCCGACAATGCGTAGATGGGGCTAGTTTCCAAGGTCTACTCCGGTCCGAGACAGAATTTCGGCAGCACCTCCCCGCTGTTCTCCAAATACACGTCCTGCGAGGGAGATTGTGTATCCGGAGAACAACAGGGAGGCGCGGCCGAAACTCTGTCTCAAACCGGAATAGACAATGGAAACTAGCCCCATCTACGCATCCTCGGGCTGTCCAAGAAACGTGGACAATTCAAAATAGATACGGTCATAGATATGCAACCCTCGGGCATATCTCCAACTGTATCTATTTCGAACGGGAGACGCCTAACTAGGTTACACGTTACCTACAAACAGAAATGGAAAGGGGGGGAGGGGGGCTTTTATGTCTCACCTTGCTGTCCGGCAAAGTGACGAGTGGAAGACGGTGGAAAAGCCTCTCCTATCCTGCAAAGAACGAAACATAAAGCCGTCAATTCAAAATTTTGGCAGCACCTCCCCTGTATGGTGAGGTTCCCAAACCCTGCAAGAAAACAACGGCGCGATGGCCGGCAAACACAATTCAATTCAAATCAACGGCGCGATGGCCGGATGGCGCGATGGCCGGATACCACATCGAATTGATGACAACATGTTCATATTTCAATTTTTGCGTTCAACATTTGCATACACCGCAAGCATGTCGGTTCCATTTCATTCCATACAAACAAATGAAAGAATTGGACCATTCAACATTTGCATACACCGTAATTTTTCCGTAATTTTTCACATACAAAAAGCATACACTTTAATCTAACAATTGCATACATTTACATACAACAAAGTGGGATTCAATTTAACTAGTTCATATTTAATTATTGACAAAAGCAAAAAAAAAAAAAAAAAAAAAAAAAGATAGGAGAAAGGCTCACCTTGGCTGGACGTCGACGGCAGGGAGCTGGTGGAGGGGGTCGGGGCAGCTGGTGGAGGGGGTCGGGGGAGGAAGGGGAGGGGTGCGACGGGGTGTCGCCATCGAGGCCCTCGGGGCGGGGGCGGCGGCGTCGGGCCCCCCACGGCGGCGCAGCTTCGGTGGCGGGGAGGAGGAGCGGGCCGGGCGGGGAAGGCGCGGCGTGCCTCGCCGTGCGTTGACCGGAGCGCGGGGGAGGCCGGAGGGGGAGACGAGGACGGGAGGCGCGGCGGCGGGCGGGCCTCCGCGGCGTGCGGCGAGCGGGGGAGCGGAGGGAGAGGGGCGGAGGAGCCGCGGCGGGCGGGGAGCGGAGCGGGGAGGCGCGGCAGGCGGGGAGCGGAGCGGGGAGGCGCGGCGGGCGGGGACAGGAGCGGGGAGGCGCGGCGCGGCGGTGGAGGCGCGGCGCGGTGCGAGGGTGGCGGCGTCGAAGAAGATAAGGTTGGAGGAAGAAGGAAGAGACCCGCGCGGGCCTAAGTCAATCCAAAAACTTTGCCGAGTGCCAGATCTGAAGGCACTCGGCAAACTAAAGGCACACGGCAAGTTAGTTTGCCGAGAGCCGCGGGGCCGGCGCTCGGCAAAAAAATTCACCAGTAACTTAAAAAAAAATTAGGAATTCGAAATAAATTCAAAAAATAGCCAAATTTTGCTGTGATACATTCCATATGATCTTTTATCTATAAAAAATATATTTAAGGTGAAACCATATTGTGACCATTGTTTATGTCGCAATCTAAAAAGGCACTTCATAACTCTATGGAACTTCTTCGCGGAAGCTCTCGTTTCTAAACAATGTACGTGACAACTTTTGCGAAACTTTTTCTACGATTATCATGGCCTCCACTTATGATGTCATATACCAGGGCGAGTCTCATAATTTTCGTACTTTGTTTGAATTTTATAAATTAAAATACTATTTCACCCCATCTTCGCGCTTATATTTTATGTACAAGATGGACCAAATTTTCAGTTCATTTCATCGTTAAGACCTTACTT
>RWGY01000369.1:0-32681 GCA_007726485.1 Eragrostis curvula | reverse complement strand
CCTAAGCAACTAATACTCAGTAAGACTTACCTGTCAACGTGGCTGACTACGGCCGACTCCTAATATGCAAGGCTACTGTTGACGGTCGCTACGGACCAATTTCAACCGTCAACTAGCTCAATAAATAAGAAGGATTGGACATTTCTTACACGCATTTTATTTAGAAATAATCTATTTCCACATGTACCTCTAGATTTTAGTGTGCAGGTGGAATAAGGGAGAAATCCAGGTGAAACCATGCCCCAAGGCGACGAAACAACACTTTTACAAACTCGACATTCGCCGCGGGAATACAACTCCAAGACAAAAGGCCAAATATCGTCAAAGTCCAACACAACCAAGGCCTAATGCACCTGGACCAGAGAAGAAGACCCAGAGGGGGAGCCACCTGCCAAAGCCCAGCCCAGGTGGGGCCAGGCACAGGTCGGCCGACCCCCCTTGGCCAGGTCGGCCGACCTGGCAGGGTGGCCCCCTGGGCCCATCTTTTTATGGCGGTTTGAAACCGACCTCTGGAGGTCGGTTCCCCCTGCATTAAATGCCACCGACCTCAGGAACCGCCTCCAGAAACCGACCTTCAAGACTATAAATAAAGGGGTACCCCCCCTCCTGGAGGACACACCACAACACAAGGATCATTCCCTCCTCTCCTCACGCTAGAGCTAGAGACTCTTCTAGGTAGTGCTAGGCTGAGTAGTGGGCTGCCTCATTGCTCCCAAGGTCTTGTGGAGAATTGGGTATAGCTCTTGTATCCTCTCTTTGTAAGACTTGTTCTTCGTCTAATGGAATACATTCGTTCGTATAGTTGTTATGTGCTTAGTAGTTTGATCATGATCCTGCATGAATGTTCATCGTTCCTTCATGTTTGTTCATCGCTCGTTCATGTTTGTTCATCATTCGTTCATCGTTCATCGATGATCGCTAGTAAACATACATCGAGCGTTCCTTGTTCGTTCATGCTTGATTATCGATTATTCTTGCACGTACTTAATTGATCGTCGTTCGTCGCTCGTTCTTGAGCGACGAACGCTTATGCATAACTTAGTGCTTGCTTTGACCCTTTTGTTTAACTCATGCTAGTTAGGTTAGTTGCTCTTATGTTTTGGCATCGGGCTCTCTGTTCTGCAAAGGTGCTCTAGATTTATCACCCCGTCGATCCGAAGGGTTGGGGGTGCCTCGAGGGATCTAGAGTTGTGGTTAGTGACGCCGGCATGGTGCTGGGGTTGTCTCTCCACCCTTGAGTATGTGCGTGTCCCACGGTTTGTAGAGGTAGGTGGCAGGAAGTGACAGCCCTGTCCATCCAAAGGAACCCTCCACGTTCGGGCACGGCATAGGAGTATGTAAATGCGCCGGAGTCGCGGGGCAGACCCTGCGTATGCCGGACCTCCCGAAGTTGCCTAGACATAAGACGCTTGCTTGCACTTGCATGATCTTAGATGATAGGTAGAGGCCTTGCACGCTCTATGAATGTTGTACTTTAGGAGTAGTAGCTCGCTAGTCTAACTTAGCATTGCTTAGAATTGTCTCTCGCCTTTTATTAGAGAGAGTGGGATACCTTTGTGTGTGTCACACTATCCTCAACTATTGAACCTTACCCCTGTTTTGGAATGTGGTTATATCATCTATCATTTGTAACACCATGAACATAAGTACTCTTGTCAACCATGTTTTCCCTTGGGAAAATATAAATACGATACCCTTGGAATACTCTCGGGTGAAATGCTACAACGGGTTATCCGTCCGCTTGCGGATATTCAATTAACATGATAAACCTTATAATACATATCTAGTACTTGTTACTAGACGTGGATTATTTGGTTAATAGTGCAAGTGACTCAAACCATAACCCCCGGCGTCTCCCGCGGTCGCGTATTTTCTGCGTGACCGTAAGAGACGCCAACAAGCATTTTTGGCGCCGTTGCCGGGGAAGACATTGGTTAATAAGAATACGATGATTGTTCATGATTACCCTTGATATGATCTAACCATTGCCCATGCAGGCTAACCTTGATCTGTTTTCTCTTTGATGTGAAAACAGGATAGTGTATGCGTGGATTCGACTTGCCGCAAAACTTCGTTGACAATCCCGAGTCACTTGTGAGGAAGACTCGACCTCGCGTCATCGTCTCCCCTCAAGAACTCACGACAAGCGAACCCGCATCTTCCGCACCATCAACTTCAACAAACATGGCTAACAGGACCCTTCGTGAGTACTCCGCGCCCTCCGTCGCCAATGTGCCCGTTGGACCCACTGTCGACGTGGGTGACGAAGGACTCGACATCAAGTCCAGCCTCATCACTATGGTGCAGGCCATACCCTTTTGTGGGAAGGCCCACGAGGACGCCAACACTCACCTTCAACAGTTCCTAGAGATATGCAACACATCAGCCACAACCGGAGATGCCATCAAACTCCGCCTGTTTCCCCTCTCCCTCCTTGGGAAGGCGAAACAATGGTTCTACAACAACCGTGCAAGCATTGACACTTGGAACAAATGTTGTACAGAGTTCCTCGCTAAGTTTTTCCCGATGGGCAAAACCAATGCCCTTCGTGGAAGAATCTCAAGCTTCCAGCAAGCAACAAATGAATCCATACCCGAGGCGTGGGAGAGGTTCCAAGAATACATATCTGCCTGCCCACACCATGGGATGGAAGAATGGCTCGTTCTTCAACACTTCTACAACGGGTTGACATCAACAGCCCGTGGACATATGGATGCCGCTGCTGGTGGAGCTTTCTTCTCCATGACCGTGGCTCAAGCAAAAGAGCTCATAGAGAAGATGGTTTCAAATCAAGGGTGGAGTGACGATCGACTCCAAACACGCTCAAAAGGCATTCACCCTGTCAAAGAGGTGGACATGTTATCCGCCAAACTTGACCTCCTCATGAAGCGCTTGGATGAACACAACTCGAATGGCAGTGTTCGTGCATTGGACTCACGCATGACGTGTGAGGAATGCGGGGACACAGGCCATATGGGGAAGGACTGCCCCCACACCCAAGAAGATGCGTTCTACATAAACAACAACAACGGGTACCGTCCAAATGGAGGCCAAGGATATAATCAAAACCGACCATCCTATCAAGGAGGTAACAATTTTTCTGGCTTTAACAATAATCAGCCTTCCTTGAAAGACTTAGTTTTTGGCCAAGCTAAAATTAACGAATCAATCAATAAAAAGTTTGCTGCCAATGATAAAGTTCTAGAAAATATAAATTCACAGTTAGAAGGTTTTTCCTCTGCTTTCAAAAATCAACTGAGCTTTAATAAAATGATAGAAACTCAAATTGCTCAACTTGCTGCTCTTATTCCTGCCTCTAATTCTGGGAAGATCCCGGGGCAACCCGAGGCTTCCTTAGAAAATGTTAATGCGGTTACCACGAGGGGAGGAAAGTCCACTCGGGATCCGCCATATCCTAACCATGCAGGTAAGAAGAACATAATTGAACAAGAAGAAGAAGGCCCTTCTAACACCCAAGAGAAGGAACATGACGAACCAAAGGCAGCCGGTGGGGAGGCAATAGAATTCCAAGACACCAACTTCATGCCGTTCCCACACCGAAACAAGAAGCCAAAGGTGGATGAACAGTTTGACCGTTTTGTTGAGGTCATCAGAAAAATTCATGTCAACGTGCCTTTGATGGACATGGTACAAGTGCCCACATATGCACGTTACCTCAAAGACATCCTCAACAACAAACGACCACTACCCAACACAGAGATGGTCAAACTCACCGAGGAGTGTAGCGCAGCTATACTCAACCGGCTTCCAGAAAAGAAAAAGGATCCTGGCTGCCCCACCATATCATGCTCTATCGGGGCACATCACTTCGAGCATGCCTTATGTGATCTAGGGGCAAGCGTCAGCGTTATGCCCAAGGAAGTCTTTGATCGATTGAGCTACACAGAGCTGACTCCTACACCAATGAGGTTGCAATTAGCAGATTCATCTGTTCGCTACCCCGCGGGGATAGCCGAAGACATTCCGGTAAAAATCCGGGGCAACTTCATTCCGGTGGACTTCGTGGTGCTGGAGATGGACATTGATAAGGAGACGCCCCTCATCTTGGGACGTCCCTTCCTCAGCACCGCGAAGGCTCAAATCGATGTTGGGGCCGGAGAAATCCGTTTCTACATCAATGAGAAGGAGGAAAAATTCGAGTTTCAACCCCGAAAAGAACAATGCTCAATGATCAAGATCAAGTATGGGCCAAATCCCTCAAACATCAAAGAAATCGAAGTGACTCCAAGAAAGACGGACAATCTCATTGCTTTTTGGAAGCAACTTGACAAACGTGAGAACCCGTCATGGTACCAACCCAAGAAGCCTGCAACACCACGACCAGGATTATGGGTCAAGAAATCAGCCCCTCAAAAGCCACCTACACAGCCCAAGATCAAACAAGTGTGGCAAGTAAAGAAGGTGCAGCCATCCTCATCTCCAAGGACAGGGCCGGCACCTCAAGAATGAAACCAATGGAGAAGTCCTTGCTCGCCAGACTTAAAACGGCGAAGCCCTGGCCGACAGGTTAATCGGCATTATCATTTCTTTAGATTCCTTTTGGATTTTCCTTTTCAAACCCACCACTTGCATTTAAAAACTTCAAAATCACCTTGCATATTTTATTTCACCACAAGAAAATTTTTTTATTTCAATCGTTTGAATTTTTTTCGCCAGCATATTCGCTTTCATCTCGCCATGCATACAAAAATCAATTTTCCAAAAAAAATACTTGGTTCTTCAAAACTTTTCCACTTTTTTGTGCAAGGTTTTGGATTACCTCTGTACCACTACAATAAAGTTTTTCCACATTTTGGAAATTTTCCAACATTTTTCTCTTCTAGTTTCAAAATTTTCCGAAAACCATTTGAATTTTGAGGCATGATTCTATTTGGAAATCTTTCTGAGCAACGTTTTCGAGGATTCACTGGACATAGCATCCAAGGTCATGAACTATATGACCGTTGGAGGCTGTGGGTCAAGAGGGGGGACAAGTGGGCCCAGCAGGGGGTCGGCCGACCCCACCAGGACAGGTCGGCCGACCTGGGGTAGCCGTTGCTGCCCCCCTGTTTTTTCCCAACGGTCACCTGCCCCCTCCAACGTTCAAAAACGGCTACATTTCGTGCTATAAATTGGAGTGACCGGCCAGGAGCTCTCTCCCCCTCACACACACTCATTTCACTCCTTATTCACTTCATTCTCTTGCTCTCAAAGCGACCTCATTACTCTCACTTTGTGCTTGCCTCAAAGTTCTGCAAAAGGATTTTCTCTCCTTTCTGTTTTCTCAGTTTGTGTTTTGTTTTTGCTTTTCCCGAGTTGCGATTTTCTTGCTCACAAGAACAACCGACGGTTTCGCCGATTGGATTTTTTCTAACATAACCCGTTCGGAGCTATTGTTCTTGTGTTCTTGCTCTCCTTGTGTGCAGCCATGACCGGTGCCAAGAAGCTGTACGGAGCGTTGAAGAGGTCCCTAAGTTCAAAATCAAGTCCAAGCTCTTCACGCCGAAGCACTCGCACGCGCCCCGCAGTCGAGCCACCGTCAAGTCCACCACATGAAGCCGAGGAAGAAGAGCACGAGGGCAACATCGAGCATCGTCTCCTCGTCGACACCGACCTCGACTTGGTGGGCGAGTACGAAACGAACGCCTACGCGCTTCTTCAAAACCGTATCTTTGCTCCTACGCGAGCATTTGACACGGGGCTGCTGCAAAAGACTGGTATGGATGCTGAATTTGCTCGAGTTTTTAAGACCATAGGGTGGAAATATTTTGCTAGTGTAGATGAGCCGGGTTCCCGCTTGCTTACACTTCAGTTTTTATGCACCCTACGAGAGGTAGATGAGGGTATTACTTTTCGGTTTTTCCGAGAAGAATATCGTTTGAAATGGAAAGATCTTAGCATACTTCTCGGCTTTGATTCTCGCTGCAATGTTGATGTTGATAATGCCCTTCCTGAATTTTCAAAGCTTGCATTTTGGGAAAGGATTACGGGTTTTTCAACATGTGTGCAACCTAGAACTAATCACATCCATCACCCTACTTTGCGTTTCTTGCACATGTGGATTGGCATCACTCTTTTTCCTAGAAGTGATATTAGAATTGTGCGCGAAGATGATATGAAAATTCTTTATGCTATGGTTGAAAAGATTAAGATTTCTCCTGTCCAATACTTGATTCATCATTGGTTAGAAAATTTTGGGATGATGGGACCAATTGAATGCACCTCGTTAATTACACGTATTGCTGCGGGAGTGGGTGCCTTGCATGATCCTAATGTTGAATATATTTCTACACCCCGCATACTCATAAACAAGGATTATCTTATTCGTGGTCATACACTTAAGCATGGTCCAAATGATTCCCTCATATTTTATTTTGTCGGGTATACAAACGAGTTTCGGTTACCTAACCCGGATCTTCGCTTGTATACTTGCAAAAATCTAACCATTGAGCTCCAAGAAATGGAGAGTGCGCGCAGGAGTATTTCTTCTCGCAGGAGGACGCGCAGGTCGGAGCAGCCATCAAGTTCCGAGGCACCCACACCGCAGCCCATGGCTCATGGTGGCCCGGGGTATGGTCACACCGGGTATTTTCCCGGTACGTACTCAGCCCCGCCACCGCACATGGCCGGGGGCTCGGCATGGCAAACCTCGGGGCATGACCCAAGGATGTTCACTCCGCAACAACAATGGGAGGAACACTCCTCCGACTCTGGTGCGACTCAAGGTTTCCACCTTGAGCAAGCGATGAACAACCTCTCCGAGCAAATGGGAAGGCTCGAGACCACGGCAGGAAACATCGACTACACGCTCAACCAACACATCCTGCAAACCCATCAGTGGCAAGAGCGCACCGACACCCAGCTCACCAACCTCACCAACATGACGGAGCGGGGACAAGCCGATCTTTCGGCTTACTTTCGCCACATGGGGTTCAATCCACCAAACCCATGAGCAAGAACAAGCTTGGGGGAGGCGCCATACTCCCCACTAAGGTATCATGTATCGCAACTTGTATCCTTTTATTTTTTTCTCTCTTTGTTTTTGCTTGTTCTTGCTCCTCATATGAAAAACAAAATAAAAATGACAAAACTAAAAAGAACAAAAAAAAAAAAAAGTAGTGTAGTCTCTTTATGCGCTGTAAAAATGTTCCTAGTATTTCTATGTTGAGATGATGAATAGTTGCTCTGCTTTATCTCTCTCTTGTGCCTAGTTCATAACTTAGTACTCTCCTAGTTTTGAGTTTGTTGGCTAAATAAAACTCGCTTAGAACCTGAAACTTGTGGGTTGCATACGTTTGCGCTGAACCTAAGTTGTTGTGAGAGATGATATGGTAAAAAAGAGCTACTCAATCTTGTTCCAAGTTAAGCTTGAAAACTCCGGAGCTTTTGTTTTCGAAAATCATAAAAATTTATAAGTTCCTCAGTGATGTTAATTTTCTACCAAAGCCATATGTAGTACTTCATGTAAAACCTTACACATTTGCTGCTTGCCATTTCGTTGAGCTTTATCAAAATTATGCGACCCTAGTGAGATGCTCTCCATACTCTCATGATCAAGATCACGTACACATTGCACCTCATATGCTATACTTCTACTCCGGAAGTTAGCAACCATGTCATGCCATCCACCAAAATAAATACCCTCCTCATCATATATCACCTCTCTTGAAATATCAAAAGTAGGCATGGCTATGCAAAAGAAAGTAAGAAAATAAAAGATGAGCATGATGAAAAGAAAGACAAAATCTGCTCTCATTTTGAGCATGGAAAAAGAAAGAAGAAAAGATAGCCATGCCCAAAATACAAAATAAAGAGAGGTGAACAAAAAGAGGAGTAGTCACATACACCACCATTCACATATACACACTTGCACATCTTGATCTACGATTGTATGGCTTGCTATCTCCGTGGATCCACTCTTTTGGTTTTGCAAAATATGAATGCAAGTATGCCTCTTTACATATCCTACCTTGAGCTCCACAAAGGCTTATTAGATATAGGATGAGGCAACACACATGCCTTGGTAAGGGATAAAAACACCACTTGAGCGACTCGAGAGTATCACTAGAGGAACTTGATTTTATTCTTGAAAATCTTTTTGAAAACCTCCGGAGAATAAAAGCAAGACAAGGGATGAGAAAATAAATGCTCCATACACCATTCTCTCTCTCAACCGCCCAAGGTAAAGTATAAAGAAAAAGCCCCATAAGGATTAAGGGAAAAGGGTGAGTTACCATGGCCAACTTATTCAACTCAAGGATGAGTATCTCTGTTATAAACTTGGTACCTTTGAGAAGTAGGCATTGTAGCAACTCCTGATCAATAACCTAAAGTCGTACTTCTTGCTCGGGACGAGCAAGGGGTAAGCTTGGGGGAGTTGTTGACGGTCGCTACGGACCAATTTCAACCGTCAACTAGCTCAATAAATAAGAAGGATTGGACATTTCTTACACGCATTTTATTTAGAAATAATCTATTTCCACATGTACCTCTAGATTTTAGTGTGCAGGTGGAATAAGGGAGAAATCCAGGTGAAACCATGCCCCAAGGCGACGAAACAACACTTTTACAAACTCGACGTTCGCCGCGGGAATACAACTCCAAGACAAAAGGCCAAATATCGTCAAAGTCCAACACAACCAAGGCCTAATGCACCTGGACCAGAGAAGAAGACCCAGAGGGGGAGCCACCTGCCAAAGCCCAGCCCAGGTGGGGCCAGGCACAGGTCGGCCGACCCCCCTTGGCCAGGTCGGCCGACCTGGCAGGGTGGCCCCCTGGGCCCATCTTTTTATGGCGGTTTGAAACCGACCTCTGGAGGTCGGTTCCCCCTGCATTAAATGCCACCGACCTCAGGAACCGCCTCCAGAAACCGACCTTCAAGACTATAAATAAAGGGGTACCCCCCCCTCCTAGAGGACACACCACAACACAAGGATCATTCCCTCCTCTCCTCACGCTAGAGCTAGAGACTCTTCTAGGTAGTGCTAGGCTGAGTAGTGGGCTGCCTCATTGCTCCCAAGGTCTTGTGGAGAATTGGGTATAGCTCTTGTATCCTCTCTTTGTAAGACTTGTTCTTCGTCTAATGGAATACATTCGTTCGTATAGTTGTTATGTGCTTAGTAGTTTGATCATGATCCTGCATGAATGTTCATCGTTCGTTCATGTTTGTTCATCGCTCGTTCATGTTTGTTCATCGTTCGTTCATCGTTCATCGATGATCGCTAGTAAACATACATCGAGCGTTCCTTGTTCGTTCATGCTTGATTATCGATTATTCTTGCACGTACTTAATTGATCGTCGTTCGTCGCTCGTTCTTGAGCGACGAACGCTTATGCATAACTTAGTGCTTGCTTTGACCCTTTTGTTTAACTCATGCTAGTTAGGTTAGTTGCTCTTATGTTTTGGCATCGGGCTCTCTGTCTTGCAAAGGTGCTCTAGATTTATCACCCCGTCGATCCGAAGGGTTGGGGGTGCCTCGAGGGATCTAGAGTTGTGGTTAGTGACGCCGGCATGGTGCTGGGGTTGTCTCTCCACCCTTGAGTATGTGCGTGTCCCACGGTTTGTAGAGGTAGGTGGCAGGAAGTGACAGCCCTGTCCATCCAGAGGAACCCTTCACGTTCGGGCACGGCATAGGAGTATGTAAATGCGCCGGAGTCGCGGGGCAGACCCTGCGTATGCCGGACCTCCCGAAGTTGCCTAGACATAAGACGCTTGCTTGCGCTTGCACGCTCTATGAATGTTGTACTTTAGGAGTAGTAGCTCGCTAGTCTAACTTAGCATTGCTTAGAATTGTCTCTCGCCTTTTATTAGAGAGAGTGGGATACCTTTGTGTGTGTCACACTATCCTCAACTATTGAACCTTACCCCTGTTTTGGAATGTGGTTATATCATCTATAATTTGTAACACCATGAACATAAGTACTCTTGTCAACCATGTCTTCCCTTGGGAAAATATAAATACGATACCCTTGGAATACTCTCGGGTGAAATGCTACAACGGGTTATCCGTCCGCTTGCGGATATTCAATTAACATGATAAACCTTATAATACATATCTAGTACTTGTTACTAGACGTGGATTATTTGGTTAATAGTGCAAGTGACTCAAACCATAACCCCCGGCGTCTCCCGCGGTCGCGTATTTTCTGCGTGACCGTAAGAGACGCCAACAGCTACAAAAGGGCAGGATGACTCATAAGCATAATTTGCACTAATTACTTGGTCCTTACTTTCAAGTTTTAATTTCAAGTTAAGTACTTAACCAGTAAAATGATGCACATATCTATAAAACAGGTATATTGTTGACGGTCCTTAAGTACCACTTTTGACCGTCAAATACCTGCACAAATGGAATCAAAGTAAACACCAAACATAGTGGTAGGGCTTAAAACTAACGAATTCCACAAGTCTTGGTGATATTTTGAGTGCAGGTGCATTTCATATGAAAACGGGGAAAAAGAGGCACAAACCATGGACTTCGCATTTAGCGGATTTTTCCCCGGAATAAAGATATCTGTCCAGAGCCCAAAATCAAGATAAATATCAATAAGATATGAATCAAGATCATATCCTGGAGATCCTCAATAATGGGAAAGAGATATGGACCCTCAATCAATGCCAAATCATATCAAATCATATCAAGGGTACATATCAGAATCATATGAACGGAAATCCACCAGAATCAAGGAGAGGATACTCCAGAGGATATGCCAGAGAAGAGGGAAGGAAAGAGGTGGAGAAGGCAGGTCGGCCGACCCCAAAGGGGCAGGTCGGCCGACCCAATATTGAGGCCTTTATGGCTCATCTTGTTATGGAAGCTTCCCACCGCCTTCCTAAGGTCGGTTCCACCTGCAATCAATGCACCAAGGCGGTGGAGGCCCCCCAAACCGACCTACTATGGCCTATAAATAAAGGGGTACCCCCTCCCCTCCAAAACACACAAGAAGGAGAGCCTCATTCCACTCCCAAGGGCCTAGAGCCCCTTGTATACTAGTAGAGTAGGGAGAGAGTAGGGTAGAGGAGAAGGGTGGTCCTCCCTTTGTGAGGACTTAGCCCCAATCTTGTATCATTGAGAATACTTCTTTATAATAGTCATTATTCGTCGTTCGTTCATCGATTGTTCGTCGTTCGTTCATCGTTCGTCGTTCGTTCATCGTTCGTTCGTCGTTCATCGTTCGTTCATCTTCATCATAAGTAAGTATTCTTGATCTCCTATTGGATTGTGTACTTAGTGTTTAGATTAAGTTCTTTCTTTACTTGTTTACGGGATCATCGCTCCGCAAGGAGTGCTCTAGTCTTCCAAATTGGTACCAGGCCGGGGCTAGAGTAGTGATCGAGAGCATAGACGTGGTGTCTAGGCTGGAAGTCGCCTTTGTCCGCTGTGTGCTCCACGGTTTGTAGAGGTAGGTGGCAGGAAGTGACAGCCCTGTCCATCCAAAGGAACCCTCCACGTTCGGGTACATAGTAGAGCTATAAGCCGGAGTGGCTTGGCAGACCAAAGCCTAAGCCGGCGCTCGAAGTAAGCAATTAGAGACAGGATTTATCTTTTGCTAAGAAACTCATCCATAGGAATCCTCTCTACCCAAATCTACCGCTCTTCTTCGTGTCCTTGGACTAATTAGACCAGAAGATAATCACACACCGTTCCTTTGGGAAAATATAAATAACGATACCCTTGAATACTCACTGGTGAAATGCTACAACGGTATTCCGTGCGCTTGCGGATTAGTCTGTGACGTAAGAAATACCAACATATACAGTAACAATACATCAATAATAACAGTAAACAACAAGATATGTAAAAGAACAGTAATAAACTAGCTTTAACATCGTCAATCATATCACACTACGATGTGGCGCACTGAACAAGTGGGTGCTCATGATCGAGAGCGGCGGCATCAACGTACATCCTGCAGGAGAAACCTGACCACACGCCGCACACGCGCAAAAATCGCATGCGGTAACCGTTTACGCTGTACACCACCGGAGCTGTACCAGATTCTACTCCTCCCGAGGAAGGGGTCTCCCGCCGCAGCCCCCGTCCCAGACGTACAACTGCGTAGGACGTTATCCTTCCTCTCCCAAGTACCATGATAGAGAGAGTAAAGTATCCACCAGACATCCAGGACGACACAGGCTATTAGGTTTACTAGGCCCATAAAACACTAGCATGTGAGTCAGTACGTTCGACTAGCTCAATAGGGCTAGCAACGAACAGTCCTTAATCAACACAGATGGGGCTACCACCGTAAAGGCCCAGCCTTCTCCAACCATCCTATGCAAACAAATCCCCGTCCGGCCTCAACAAATCCTAAATTCTGCTAGTACAATCCAGGGTGATTCCTATCATGCGAGTGGGACCTACCACTCGTCTTCTACCGTTCGCTAGCCACTAAGCATAGCATGTTCTAACATAAACCTAGACCAACATCTACTAAAATAGGATAAAAATTAGGATATAAAAGGTAGTCCTAATGCAGTGCTATGGTTTCACATCAACTCCTAATAAACCTAATGTACAAACAGTTACTAGCCCCAATCAAGTGAGAACAGGAAGGCAAGCACCGGGTTTGCCTGGCTCAGGAACTAAGCTAGCTCGGACAAACGGAAGAGGGTCAGTGTTCTGCTGCTCCTCCTCCTGTGCCTCCTCTTCCGGCCGCTGGAAATCCAGTGGCTCCAGAGTCGTTTCTGTCACTACACGTTATGACAAGGAAAATATACAAGTTAGATCCGAATGATATGATGCAATTAAGAAATTTATTACTTGATGGGACAGTCATTTACACTGTAAGTGCAAATGATTAACTTGGTTAATTACTTTCATCTGAAGTATTTCCTTTATTGACTCTTGTTTAGGTTAACTATTTAATTAACTTAAGTTAATTAAGTAATTAAGTCAACTTCGAAAATTAATTTATGTCCAGTGGCGTTTTTGGTGAAGAGCACCACCGGAAGTAATTTACAATGAATTTTGACGCTTTGTTGCAATGTGGATTATTTATAATAATTCAAAAAATGCAGAACACGATTTAAATCTTAGGAAAATATTTAAACATGATATGATAGTGGAAAAATTCTTTGCAGGTGTGTTAATAGATGCCTTGCAATCATGCAAGAGTTCAAGATTTATGGAGCAACAGAGAATTTATTAAGAATTAAACAATATATGCACATTTGCATTTTTACATAAAATACGTAATGAGCAAAAGATTATTTGACAATTTTGTTGGATAGAGCAGGCCACAAGGAAACTAAAAAAATTGGATTTGCATTTTTCTGAGTCGTATTTATTTTTTATCGATTTTACAATTTCTTAGGAATTTCTGAGATTCGTTAACTAATTCGGAAAAAGGATTTAAAAATTGGCGGACCAATCAGATTCGAGCCACACGAGGGCCACAGAATCTGGGCCGCACGGGATCTGGGTTGCCACACCAAATCCAGCCACTCGCGTGCAAGAACGCACGCGGGGCTACGGAGTTGACCACACGGGATCCGTGTAGCCACACGAGATCTACGCCCTGTGGCCTCCGGTGTGCGTCGGCCGGAGACGACGCCGGAGAACGGCGGCACTGCTCGCCGGAGTAAGCTCCGGTGAGCCTATCGGCCAGCGGAGGGGATCTCACCTCGGCGACTCGGAGCGGCAGACAGTGACGAGGAATGGCGGTCGGAAGAAGTCCGGCGACGTCGAGGAGGCGGGGAGATGGTCACGAAGGGACTGTATCTGTACTAAAAGCTTCACGACAACGAGTAGACCGATGCGGTACACATCAACGACGAGGGAGCTCGGAGGAGGGTTCTTGCCGGAGAGGGTTCGCGGCAGCTTGACGACGACGGGGAAAAACCGAAATACCGACGAGATGGCTGTGAAGAATGAGATCTCGTGAGCAAGGAGGATGCGCAAGTGAGTTGCGCACCTGCGCGCGCAACATGGAGACGTGGAGCTTAACAGAATGCGAGGAATCGACAACACGGTGGTGGAGCTCGGTCACCGGGCTCGGGGAAGACGAAGCCGAATCGCGCTCCTCACCCTGGAGCATGGACCAAAGTGGCCATGGCAAGCTCCAACGCGGCACGGCACACTCCCTTTTGCTCAGAAGCACGTCGCGGGCAGCTCATCGGCGAAGAAATGCGGCGGAGCCCGAGCTCAAGCAATGGCGATGGCAGAGGCTCGGTGTGGCTAGGGTTTGGGGCAAGGAGAGCGGGGAAAAGAGCGAGGGCGAGCGAGGAGGGTGCGGGACGCCATTTTGAGCCGTTTCGTGGCCGACAGCGGGGCCAAGGAGGCGTGGCATGGCCGTACGCCGGCGGCCACGCGGCGAAAAGGCGCCCGCAATGCTCAGTGAGAGAGACAACACTGACGAGCGGGCCCCATGGCATCTTTTCATTTTCCGGATTTATTCAAACTATGATTTTCCCCAAATTTGTGCACCCAATTTGGAGTAGCAAAAGACATCCAAAAATTGCAAATTTGGTACCAATGGAAAGCTCTTGAGAAGATCTATCATCTGGCCAACATGCACAGCTGAACTCCAAAAGGATTTCAAATGGCAGTTGGTCAAATTTGGGGGTTTAATTGAGCATCCAAAAGAATTTATAAAATCATAAAAAAATTCTCCAAAATTCTGAATTCAGAAGGGCTATCCACTGGTATTTTTGTTTGCTCAAGTTGTTACGGAAAAGTTTGAGTACCTTAAGAAACTTGGATTTGACAATTGTTTGAACATTTAAAATTTGAATTCAAAATTGATTTGCTTTTTGGTTTCTGATTGCTTTAAGATGTTTGCACTTGCAGTACTGCAGTGACACGGGGTGTCACAGTTCCCTTGCGCCCTTACGGTGCGATCATTGTGTACACGGATCTCGAGGCAAGGAAATCGATGGGACGGTGTGAGAATTTACTCTTGCAATCGATTACCATGCGAAATCACTTACAACTGCCTCTGATGGTCTAGGCAGCGGGGTAAATCTTTTCACGATAGCATCAATACTGAAAATATTCTTTCTGATCTTTATACATTTATTAGCAGATCGATATAGGATTCTGTTGTATCTTCCTTCATGGCCTTTTTTTTCAATTCAAATCTCGAATCAACCAGCATGCATGTGAAAACTGGGGCTTTTGGTAGCCAGGTATCAATACTAATTCTCTAAAGTGGTAGCCAGGACACACAAAAAATAAAAAAGCATTTAAAGTGGTTCGAGAATGGCCTGTTCGCATAGATATACATTACAATACATATGCTCGTACACTAACAAAATACACTGGGAGTTACATACTTACATTATTGGAAACATCATGCTTCATACGAGTCATTAGTAAAACACTACTAGCCTCATCCCTGCATCTCACATCATAACAAGAGGAAAGTAGAATTTTACAATGCCACAAAGGCACTGCCCCCATTTATCTTTAATTGGCAACCTTGTGACACTGGATTCCAACATTCAGAAAATACAAAATTGTACCGTTGCAGTAGAAATCTACTATCAAATGGATTTTGTCCTGCATGATGGTGAATAATTCTAGTGCGAGTCACTCACGCCGTGTTTGTGGTGACTTCGCTCTAGTATACATTTGTGGTGCAACATATTTGCTTGGTGGCTGTGTTGCTGGAGCACAGGGTGCAAGTGGAGCGATGTCACCTTAGCTTGCAGAAATTGAGCTCAGGCGCCTCTAAAGACCCTTGTGGGCGTCGAATAGCCCATCAAATTGCAGAAATTGAGCATTACATATTTGATGTGAAGAAGTTGGGACTAGAGTAGATATTGATGTAGCTGCCTTTATGTTTCAAGGAATGCAGACAAATTCACATCATTAAGACGTATATTCATCTGTGATATTAAATGATTAATTACTATTTTAGAAGTATTTTCATCGGCCTTATAATCACTCATGCAAGGGGAGCCACAGAAAGTCTCAACCCTTACCTCGCCTTTGGTACCCTTCTGAAGAGCGATTTCAATTGTGATTAGATAAGATGCAGCATGATGAGAATCACATGATCTGGACCCAACGCAAGGCAAAATGCAAACACAGACATAAGGAATGTTTGATCAACAGAGAAACAGACCTTCCCAATTCCCGTGCGGAAGGGAGACAGAAATCCGATAACACTACACCACGGTTCACTTTAAGCAACTGACGGTCAGTTGCTAAAAGCGCCTTTAACGACCCTCCGTAAGTCGGTAAAGACCTTTACCGAACTATAGGATTGGTCGGTATAACTGGCGTCGGTAAAAGTTTTACCGACCGACCAGCTTTTAGCGACCCATAGTGAGTCGGTATTGCTCGAGTATTACCGACCCACCCTCCGACGCCGCAAACACTTTTACCGACCTATGGTCAGTTGCCAACAATATTTTTCTTTTTTAAAAAATAAATATTTCTTTAACCTGCTCTTCAGGTTAAAGAATTAATAACTAGGCATGAATCCACAATTACTTAGTTAAGAAGTTATCATACACAATCAAAAGCTCAGTCATATATTGCTCACAAATTAAAATCCATGTTCACTTTCACAATCTTACAGATTTGGAGTTACCAATGCTAGATTCTATTTACAAAAACAATCACAGTACACAAATCACACTATACTTTTGCCTTGCACACCCATCAGGTTCTTGTACACTTAGCATCATCAGCAATTCCCCGATTAAACTAACACTCATATATACAGACTTTATAATCACCAGTCTAGTTACCTGCAAAACACAGTTTTGAAATTACTTTATAACATGGTAGTATATAATCAACTCAGAATGAACACTGGTTTATGCATGAGTGACTTTTTCCTTGCACACCCATCAGGTATGACAGTACACAAACCACACAAATAAGTATCTGATGATTCAATCAACATCTATTTTACATGTTCTTTTAACAAGCCAACTATAGACCATGAAAATAAAAATCAGAATATTAGACATAATGGAAAATAGCAAGCAGTACCTTGCTGGCCGCCGCAAAGCAGCAAAATTTCCCTTAACAAGCATCCACCGAACATTCTATGAAGTCTATGAAGTACAAGTGATGAATTATAATAGTTAATCTATGATGAAAGCCTCCAGCTTTTGATTCTAACTGATAAACCATACATTGCTAAAACACTATCAGATAATAGTTACCTACAAGGGAATTTCAAAATTGAAAACCAGTAAGGAGTATTCATCATAGTATGGGCCTCAGTATATTATTTCTAAAGTTTGAATATAACAAGATTAAGCTATAACAACTACAAATCCAAGTACTAATTGGTTGGAAAAACGAGTACAGAAAAACTACAAGGTACATAAATCAACTAGTACACAACAAAGGTATTTGCACATGCCTTACATGTATCAGGTGGTAAGTTGGTAAGCAGGTATTTGCGGATATTTATCGAACAAAGTGATGCGCATATAAACTTCAATATTAATCATTTGGTGACCACCAATATGAATTTTTGTTTCCTTAACTTGCAAGTTTCAGTAAGCAATTTAACAACCCAAACAAATCGACAAGCTACTAGAATTACACAGTTAACTAATGCAGGAGACAAGGTTTTTCTTTTAAATAAAGAGATGAAGGTGAGCAGTTCTGCTACTTCAGCGAAGAGCCACAGACAAGGGTAGATTAAATAAATTTGCTACGGGTGCAGGGGAATGATTAAACAATCAGAAATTCACGCAAGGGAAGAGAAAAAGATTCGGGCACTTCAGCTTTACCACACAAGGATTAAACAAATCAGGATCTCCTAGACTCTAGCGCAGGAACAGATGATGTCCGGCATGTCATCTTCAAGCCTGAATCCATTCGAGTCGACCACCACCGCTTGCCTTGCCTGAGATTCTTGGGATCTGTACAGGGTAAAACAGCGGCAAACAAAGATGAGATCGAAGGACACAACAGTAAAACGGCACGCGGAGCTCGATCTGGTCGACGACTGTTGGAGCTGGATCTGGACTACGCCGCCTGGATCTGCAGCTCTAGAACGGCGCACGGCTGGCGGAGCGGAGGAGCGCGCGGGGTTGCCCCGAGCAAGAAATCCGGCGGGGTGCGCTACGCAGCAGCAGGTGGAACCGCAGCGCTCGGTGGCCGGTGGCGGCTGCGGCGGCGCTATGGGAGGGGCAGGGCCAAGACGTCGGGGGAATTTGGGCAACTGCGGCGGCAGCAGCCAGCAGGGGCCAAGAGAAGGATGAGGCTCGTAGGGTTTTCATTATTAGCAGGCCTTGGGCCTTATTTCTGTTGTGCGACTGATTGGGCTTCAGGACCGAGACTTTTACCGACCAACTGCTGGACATAGAAATCACGAATTGCCGACCCACGCTCAGACCCTAGTTACAAAATTTTTTAGCGACCGATAGTCTGTCTGTAAAACGAGATTTAGCAACTGCTAGTAAGTTGGTAACTTTTCCCAATTCATAGTGGGTCGGGAATAGTCCATTTTTGCCGACCTACAGGGGTCGCTAATTCTATGCTGTGGTGTACCTGCACTTCTGCCTTGCCTTGTCTTTACCATCCTCTCCTGGCAGCAGAGACTGGCGGGATGGCAGGACCGCCTACCATTTCCAGCCGGCCACAAACTGGATGAATGGTAAGAATTAATCTTGCTTTGGGTTAAGTCCGTGTGATTTTTGCTAGATAGGATACCATTCAGATTTAGCTGATGCAATTTGGTTTCTTGTACGGCCTACCAATGGCATGCGCACATCAGCATTTACAGAACAATTAGATGCATATGTAGTAATAGTTTTTGTTTGTTTTCATTGATGCAGTCTTGATGTGTTTTCATTATGTGTGCAGGACACCGAGCCTAAAGGGATAAGTGCCTGCACCGAGAATCAACTATATGGCTTTTCATATAAGATCTGTCGCGAGATGACCTCCTTAGTGGCGACGGCGATGGTGACTGCGGTGGCCTCCCCAGATCCACAACCTCGACGGCTAGGACGGCGATGGTGACTGCGGAGTCCTCCTTCAGATCCGCGACGGCGATGGTGACTGCGGAGTCCTCCTTCAGATCCGCGACGTCCTCACATTTCTTTGGGCCCATCACAAATTTTTTTATTCATTTAGTTGATTTGTAGCCGCGGGTGATCTGACCACCTGCTTCCTGCCACTGTAAATCATGATTTTCTAGCTGCGGATTGAGTACCTGCAGAACCGCCACTGCTGTGTATAATCGCCCGCCGCTACAGTACATGACTGTTGTTGTGATTAGATAAGATGCAGCATGATGAGAATCACATGATCTGGACCCAACGCAAGGCAAAATGCAAACACAGACATAAGGAATGTTTGATCAACAGAGAAACAGACCTTCCCAATTCCCGTGCGGAAGGGAAACGGAAATCCGATAAGAATGCAAAGGAACCAGGCCAGACTGTCATCTGTCAAAACTACAGAATACTAACGATCATTTTTGTTTGAAACAAGGACTGAAAGACATCGCTGCTGTCGCAGCACTGCAGCCCAACGTGGATGCCACATTCGAGATCCTGAGCCTGGAAGGGGCTGAAACTTTCAATCCCAGCTGGGAGCAGGTGTTAGAATTTAACGGAAAGTGGTCATCTGAATAAAAGAAAAATGGTTCTAAATAACTGGTCTGTGATGGTTACTTAGACGAAATGGCTAAGAATCATGGTTTGAAATACCCTCTGCTCTCCCTTCACAATGAATTGTAGGATCATTTGTCTGAGCTAGTAAAGTGCATATGACAAATATATGCATTAGAAAAATGTTTGTTGCATGCATGCCCCACGTACAACCATCTAGGCTCTAGGTATAGGCAGATACATTCACAATTGCATGCATCGTTAGTAGTGGCTCAAGCCCGTCAAATAATTACCACCAAAGTGCTCTTACAAACAAGCAGCTGCTAGCTAGCTAGGGATCCTGCCGGCCATGCACTTCATGTTTGTGTATATGGCAAAACAATAAAGTTAACAAGAATACATACTATATGACGCGAAGGTAGCAGAGAAATTTGACTCCCGCTAGAACATGTGCCAAAAAAACTATCGCCAAAGTTACGTGTTCACAAACAAGCAGCTGGTAGCTAGCTAAGGTGGTCCTGCCGACCATGCACTTCAATAGCCACTACGCCTGTCCGCTGCGGGTAACCAGTTGGCAAAGTTTGTTAAATTGATATAGCGGAAAATTAATTATTTTATTTCTCTTTGGTAGACCTTGGTGAAGTTAGTTCTTTCTACCACCTCCAGGAAAAGAGCACGAAAAACATATTAACTGTCGTCAAATTAATGCTGAATTTGTTTAAAATAAAAATGTTGAATATTTTTGTCTACTTCACAACTGATGGCTAGTTAGTGAAGTTGGTTCTTTCTGCAATATCAAGAAAAAGATCGAGTAGTAAAACATTTTTTTTTATGTTTGTACCAAATCTAATGATGAAATGAACTGGGAAAGCATATTTATGTGGGCTATCAGTTGTGACACAGATTTAATTTCTTCTTCACAAATGGTTCAATTTAATTTCTACTTCACAAATGTGGCCAGTTAGGATGCATCTGGTATTTCTTAGATTCAACTTTATTTTTTTGAAAATAGTAATTGTTGGTGGTATTTTACCATTTATGTGGTACAGCCTATCTTTCATTGTTTGCCACTCGGCAAACAATGGTAAGTTTGCCGAGTGCCAGGCACAAGCACTCGGCAAACAATGGCACATGTGCCGAGTGCCTCAGTTTTGGCACTCGGCAAAAATCTGAGGCACTCGGCAAAAAAAAATCGACAGATTGCAATAAAATATTTAAAATCACTGCAACCTGGACCAAAATCACACCAAATCATACATATATGCTCACCATCATCACATACACATATATATCATCACAAACACATAGAAATCACCACAAACTCATAGAAACCACCACAAACACATAGAAATCCATCACAAACACATATTTGTCTCCAAGTACACATAGAAATGTTTCAACTTGACATCCCCAAACACAACTAGTTGGTTCATGCAATTGAAGTACAAATACAACTACAACCTACATCGGAGGAGGGCGAGGATAAGGAGGGAACGGTGACCAAGCATTGGGAGGGGAAACCGGCTGATTGTTGGATCCAGCGGATATATTCTGCAAGAAGAAGATATTACATGATTAACACAAGATTTCAGATAGAAGCATACAAGGTGAAGCATTCGAGATTATAATTGAAAGTTAGAAATGAAACTACAAGCATTCGAGATTATAATTGAAAGTTAGAAATGAAACTACAAGCATACAAGGCGGGACGAAGTGGCAGGACGGGGCATGCTCGTCGTCGGGGCAGCTGGAGCCGAGTAGGGCGGGGCGAGGCCGGTGGTGCGGGCTGGTCGGCGTCGGGGCCGGCGTGCTCGTCGGCGTCGGGGCATGGGTGGCCGGGGCGACGTCGAGGCCGGGGCGAGGTCGGAGCCACGCCGCGGGTCGGCGAGGTCAAGGCCGGGGGCGGGGTGCTGGCTCGGCGTCGAGGGAGCGGCCTCCTCGGGGGTACGGGCTCCTCGGTGTGTCGGGGAAGGGGAGGAGGGGCCGGGGAAGGGGCGGGGCGCCGGCGCGGCGGCGAAGGCGGGACCGCCGGCGAGGCGCGGATCTGCAGTGGCGGAGGAGGGGCTGGGGGCGGACGACGGGTGCGGGGAGCGGGGAAGGAGGCGGAGGAGGGGCCGGGTGCGGAGGACGGGTGCGGCGAGCGGGGGAGGAGGCGGAGGAGGGGCCGGGTGTGGAGGGCGGCGCGGCGCGAGGTGGCGGGTGGTGGAGGGCGGCGCGGGGTGGCCGGGTCGGGTGGTGGAGGAGGGCGGCGCGGTGTTGGCGAGGCGGCGGTCGGCGGGCGCGCGGAAGGGAGGCGGCGGCGCGCGGGAGGGAGGGCAGCGCGGGGCAGGTGCGGTAGAGGCGGCGGCGCGCGGGTGAGCTGGAGGAAGAGGATAAGGGAGGGAGAAAGGGAAACCGCGGCCCGCGCCTAAGTCATGCATAAAAGTTTGCCGAGTGCTAGATCTGAAGGCACTCGGCAAACAAAGAGGCACTCGGCAAATCTTTTTTGCCGAGAGCCTTAGGCACGGCTCTCGGCAAACATTTTCAGCATGATCTTAAAAAAAAATTAGAAATTCGAAATAAATTCAAAAAAATGCGAAATTTTGTGTACATATACTTCTTATGTTTTGTTAACTAAAAAAAAATGTTTTGGAGTGAAACCATAATGTGATTTCCGTTTTGGTTCGAAATCTAAACGATCACTTCATAAGTCTCTTGATCTTCTTCGGGGAAGCTTTGGTTTCTAAACAATGTACGTGACAACTTTAGCGAAACTTTTTCTACGATTTATCATGGCCTCCACGTATGATTTCATGATACCCGCGCGAGTCTCATAATTTTCAGAGTTTGTTTGAATTCTATAAAATTAAAATACTATTCAACCCCATCTTCGCACTTATATTTTATGTACAAGATGAGCGAATTTTCAGTTCATTTCATGGTTAAGACCTTACATTGGACTCAAGAACATGAATATCAACTTTTGCGTGAATATATTTTATTATTTGAATCACCTAAAGTTCAAATTTGAATTATTTTCAATATATGCTTTATATGTCATAAACACCTTAAATATACCAAACGGATCGAAAAAATCACCAAACTTTTGCATGAAGCAACATTCATACATACATTCACCACACAAATAAAAATTGTGGGAAAAAATGAAGAAAAAAAAATATTTTGCCGAGGGCCAACGTTAGGCAATCAGCAAACAAATTGTTTGCCGAGTGCCACTAACGGAGGCACTCGGCAAACATATGGAGTACCGTGTGTTGCGTGTTTGCCGAGTGCCTCTGGTGTTGGCACTCGGCAAACAAATTGTTTGCCGAGTGCCAGGTGCGCGGCACTCGGCAAACATCTGGAGTACCGTGTGCTTGTTGTTTGCCGAGAGCCGATGGCGAGGCACTCGGCAAACATATTGTTTGCCGAGTGCCCGACAAAAGGCACTCGGCAAACAGCGAAACACACGGCATATTTCCGGTTTCTCGTAGTGTTTCCTTTTATTGTGCATTGGAACTTAGTAAGCCTTTTTGGAAGATAATCATCAATGCGATATTGAAAATATATATAGTGCCCACCAGATGACACTCAATTCAGGGAGCATCTGGACCTGCGGCTTAAAGTATGTTGAGTAGGTTTTGTTCTGGTAGGCTGCTTCGAAATAGTGATATTCATTTTTATGTGTTTGGCTGCTTCAGCTTAAGGTGTGTTGAGATGGTTTAGGAAATGGATCACACCCAGCATTATTCTTGCCAGTGATATCCGTGCTTGCTTTGAGTTCCAGATTTTATTAACATAAATACTTGATGCATGCGACACTAGAACCAAACGTTTTTTAATTCTTCACACTGCAGAAATACATCAAATTTGAAACAGGATTATGCATAATTATTTATGAATATTGGAATGCATGACGGCACAATTATGACACTGAAAGCTATATAGAAAATCGAAAAAATAAGCATTTTTGAATTTGATTGAAAGTGTCAACTATTAATTATATACAAGTATCAATTACCCTATATATGATTCTAAAATTTTCAGTCCCAAATGTTACGATTTCTGTTCACTTAGTCAGAAAGAGTTTTGGCCAACCAAGTAAGGTATTATGGATACATTGGTGAAAGGGGTCTTGGCCTAGTGGTTAAGGCATCCGAGTAGCACCTTTGAGGTCCTGGGTTCGACTCCCGGTGGGAGCGGATTTTCTAGGATTTAACGGCATTTGTGCTTTCAGCGGTAGGCGACGTGGCCGTCGACAGCGAGGCGCCAGTGGTGACTTCGGAAATCTGGAGAATTTGCCGGCTCAGTCTTCGAAGATGCTCATAGGGGTAGGGTTTGCGTATGTGCGTTCATAGGGGTGAGTGTGCGTGCGTTGTGAGTGTCTGAGTTGTACTGTGTAATTTCTCAAAAAAAAAAGGTATTATGGATACATTGAAGCCATATATGTATGTATGGATGTATATGCCTTGTGCGTAGTTTGTCCACCAAATATAACTGTGTTGTACCGTTGTGCATATCGACTCCCTTATATATGGTGCATATCAAATGTGAACATGAAATAGATAATACAAAACAAAAAACTGGCCATTAATTCTCTCCAGAGAATGCTGCTATCTGCACATCCACATGTTATGCAACATAAAGCTAGATGTCCATAATAGTAACTACCATGCTTCTTAAGAAAGTATATGTACAGCCTATAACGTGGTAGCATTATTTGAGGGTGCATGTTGGCCATGCCTATCCCACCAAATAAGTGGGACAAACTCTCAAAAAAAAAAAATAAGTGGGACAAAAGTTCCGTTTCTGGAGGGCTACAGCAGTCCAGTTCTTATGATTTAGTCCCCACACAAGTACTGATAACACTAAATCCTGGCTGCAAATGTACTTCTCCCCCTTTTTCATGCAGATATATATTTTAGTTACCTATAGTCTTGTTCTGTTTTGAACATGCCATTACACTATAATTGGACTATATCCCATGTGAAATCACTTACAACTGCCTCTGATGGTCTAGGTTGCGGGGTAAATCTTTTCATGATAGCATCAATACTGAAAATATTCTTTCTGATCTTTATACATTTATTAGCAGATCGACATAGGATTCTGTTGTATCTTCCTTCATGGCCTTTATTTTCTAGTCAAATCTCGAATCAACCAGCATGCATGTGAAAACTGGGGCTCTTGGTAGCCAGGTATCAACACTAATTCTCTAAAGTGGTATTGTTCGTGTCCTTTACTTTTAATCAGCACTGCATAAATGTCCAAACGTAGCAAAGGAAAAGCCAACACGCACACACACAAAATAAAAAAAGCATTTAAAGTGGCTCGAGAATGGCCTGTTCGCATAGATATACATTACAATACATATGCTCGTACACTAACAAAATACACTGGGAGTTACATATTTACATTATTGGAAACATCATGCTTCATACGAGTCATTAGTAAAACACTACTAGCCTCATCCCTGCATCTCACATCATACAAAATTTTCCTCGTGAGGAAATTAGCAGACTGAAAAAGGGCTTTGTAGCTTGTAAATTGTAAGTGCTAGCTGATAGCTGTATAACAAGAGGAGAGTAGAATTTTACAAAGCCACAAAGGCACTGCCCCCATTTGTCTTTAATTGGCAACCTTGTGACACTGAATTCCAGCATTCAGAAAATACAAAATTGTACCGTTGCAGTAGAAATCTACTATCCAATGGATATTGTCCTGCATGATGGTGAAAATTCTAGTGCAAGTCGCTCAAGCCGTGTTTGTGGTGACTTTGCGCTAGTATACATTATTGGTGCAACATATTTGCTTGGTGGTTGTGTTGCTGGAGCACAGGGTGCAACTGGAGGGATGTCACCTTAGCTTGCAGAAATTGAGCTCAGGCGCCTCTAAAGACCCTTGTGGGCGTCAAATAGCCCATCAAATTGCAAAAATTGAGCATTAGATATTTGATGTGAAGAAGTTGGGACTAGAGTACAAATTGATGCAGCTGCCTATATGTTTAAGGAATGCAGACAAATTCACATCATTAACACGTATATTCATCTGTGACATTAAATGATTAATTACTATTTTAGAAGTATTAATTATTATTTTAGAAGTATTTTCGTCTGCCTTATAATCACTCATGCAAGGGCAGCCACGGAAAGTCTCAAACCTTACCTCGCCTTTGGCATCCTTCTGAGTGATTTCAATTGTGTCATGCTATCCTGTGAATACTATCCAACTTAACTATTCATTCCGTGCGAATGGTTGCACCTAACATTCTAGCAATTTGCCACAGGATGCTCTTGCGTGAGATGTAAGTAACATCCGGATCCTAAATAAAATATAAAAAATGTAAAAAGAATATGAAATCAGACACCAACCCAAGAATCTACACCCTCATAATGGGATGTATTCCCATATAGGTTAATTAAGTTCAAACTAGCAAGGATGCTTTGGTGTAATTGCATATAATTTTGATACTAAAAATAGGTTATAGAGACATAGAGAAAGGCTATTTTGAGTTGAACCTAAAGAAATACTCTGACTTCAATGTTGTTGGCCTGAGAAATCTGCGAGACATGTGAGGATTGTTCTTCGATAACATCTCCCTCCTTGTCCATCTTATTTATATTTAATCCACTGTCTATCCTGCACACACCAAGTTAATGATATGGCCATTTATTTGCTTATAATTACAATAATATTCATGATACGAAGTAGAGAAAAAAATACGAACTTGACTTGTCTATGTATGGTTATTTTGTCCGCAGTTATATCCATCTAATGGATATAGACATTTATAATTACAAATACAGAAGAAAGGATGGAGAAACATATGATAATTTCATGTGGATATCATGCATCCTCACATGCTACAGATTTGCACTCGGCATCTCGACAACAGGGGATTAATTTCCAATCTGATCATAAATTGAGCTACAGGATTTCGGTAATGCTAATTACCTATTGCTGCCGTGTTAGTGGGCTGGAAGCAGGAAGGGGGAGTAGCATGGTGTGACACTAGCTGTATAAATAGGTAGCTGGGCTCCTATGTCCAAGGCTAAGGGAGACAACGCGAACTGTGCGCATGCATATTAAGTCAAGAGGTCGACACCAAATATGGAGACAGCAATGTGATATGACCAGTGCATATATGGACTAAAACAGGAGCTAGCCAACGAGAATGATAATCACAATTGATTCTAGGATCGAGGTCCACTAACTGACAGCTATATTCTGCACACGGTGGCGAAGGGGTCAATCAGATCGTATAAAACCTGTTTCCATGTGCATCTAGGTAAGACGAACATGCGTAACTCATGCAATTGCATGCTAAAAACACTATGTTACGAACATGGCCACAACTCTTAAACTTGTAATAAGTCTTTCTTATTTTTACTCGAAACAGGGCCTCTGTACCATAAGGGCACGTACCACCTGTTCTCCCAGTACAACCCGCATGGCGCCCTTTGGGATATGGGTAACCATTCCTATAGGGCCACTCCATCTCTTGCAACCTTGTCAATTGGGCTGCCCTCCCCACCACGATAGATCCGACGTCACGTTTGATGCAACCAGCAGAGTCCTCGCCATCTTTTAATCCATCATCAATGCTAGCAAGGTGCAGGTGCAGAATATGGCGTTCCAAAGAATATAATGTTGGGATTGATCTGGAGGAGTTTTACGGTTCACAATATCACCAGTATATACTAGAGGTATTTACAATCCGACGATCCAAATAAGTTTCCCTCTAACCCCTGGCACCACCAATATTCTTAAGTAGTATCAATAATACTTGAGTATTTAGGGAAAAAGAATTAAATAATGGCGTGAAATGGGTGGCACCATTGGGAAAAATCGGTAGTGGCGAAAGGCAATGAGGTCATGGGTGGCATCAAGACGACTACGTGGGGAGGGGGGTGCCGGCCTAGGAATTTTGACGGGAAATGGACCGATATGGCTAATAATGACTGCGGTATCCTTTGTGATATCACCGGTATTATATTAGTGGTATTGGGCATCGTAAAACTCCTCTTGATCTCCGTTTGGTCAAAATGACAAAGATTTAAGCAAATTAATATCCATTTAATTAGGCCCCGATACGGGGCCACTTACCAAACAGATGGCTTGGTCCCAACCCCCAAAAACACCTATAAGAAAGGTGTCCAACAGCTAATGACTTTAATTATTGATTAACATAGTTCTAATCTTACAATATCTACTGATCTAGGGAGGTGTGGAGGGGAGGCCAAGGCCAAACCACAGGCATGGTCGAGTGCCGGGACCAGTTCCCAGTGACGGAGTGCAGTGGCGATGACGGGCTCGACACGTCGGCGAACAAGCCCCGCTTGAGGTGCGTGCTCAAGTTCAGGGCGATGGTCATGCATGAGGACTACTACATGGTTGACATGTAGGATGATCTGATGGACACCTTCAATCTGGCTGAGCGCGGCAGCGAGGATGGCTACCTAAATTGGTGCTGGTTTGACTACAGCCTCGTCTATGTGTCCAAGTCCTTCAACTCGTGCATGAAGCCGCGTGTGCTATGGACATGGTCCGATGAGTCTGACTGTGGGAGGACAACATTGCTAGGGGCTGGTCTAGCATCCAGCTTGTCATACCCCATTTCTGAATCACTAGTGCTGACCATATCAGTCCCTAGATCAGTTGCTGATACAAACACTTAAACACAATGTCATCACATAGTCATAACTTGCAACACAATATCGAGTGTCATACAAGACTTCTTAGACATAAAAGGTCTTACAACAATGGCCAATGGCCTTAATATTACAGTAGACATCATCACAATAGGCTACAATAGAACCTCTTCATCACCATCCTCTTGGTACTCATACTGAGGGTCCTCATTTGAATCATTATAGCAAGGGTTATTACATAAGGTAATCAACAAGTCCTAACACAGGGGGTAGTTGAATGCAAGGGATGTAATCAAGGGAATGGTTGGGGATTTAACTTGTTGGTAGAAAGCTAATTTTATGCAAGCGTTGTTTGGAAAGCAAAACCAGGTCACAATCTATTGTCAATATTATCATCATTTAGTGAGGTTGATTGGCCCTGGGGAAGATGCATCAATCCCGCCTGTTTCAAAGTTTTAATGCTGGCAGGCAACCAGCATATGGTTCCACACCGGTATATTCCAAAACACATACGTCAAGGATAACACAAAACAAGACTAATCGTGGCGTGACCAAAGTTTTGTGTTGTCCAATACCAGGAAACTCGGCTTTTCGGATTAAATGGTTATATACTATGCAGAAGTTATGCACAATTCCCCACAAGGTACACGTTGTCCTCCCCATTGTCTTAGTTTAGATAGGTATACTAAGGTCCCATAGCTATTTGGTGTGACTACAGCATCCACCCACGGAACACGACTAGGGGCTTCAATCACAAAGAGGTTTGGCTCTCACAGTACCATTGTTGCCTTTCATTGCCGGATCACGGACTTCACATAGATCGCAGAGTTTTCTCCTGGCTTCCGCTGCAATCTTCTTCCTCGGAGTGAGTGCTGGGTGAACACTATAGTAGTATGTGATTCCAAACCTTTCCCATTAAAAAAGGCATGTTATAAGTAGGTTATCAATATCTTAACAAGCATGCAAGATTTATGAATTTATGGAGCAATAGATAATTTATTATGAATTAAATGAGATCTGTACAAATGGATGTATACAGGAAATAGAGAAAGCATTTTAGGTGATTTGATACTGGCACTGGATAGAGATGAGCACAAAGAGTCCAACAAAATTGGTTTCTCATTTTTCTAAATTGTATTTATTTTTCTATCAATTTTACAAGTTTCTAGCAATTTCTAGAGAATTTAACAAATTCGAACAGGATTTGAAAATGGGTGAACCAACCAAATCGGGGCCACACAGAAGGCAACACGATTTGGGCCGCACCGGATCCAGGCTTGACCACACGGGATCCATCCACTCAGGTGCGAAGGCACACCGAGGGCTACACAGGGGGGAGCACCGGATCTGGTGCAGCCACACCCGATCCTGGCTCTGTTGCCGTGCGTGTGCTGGCCAGGGCAGTCGCCGGAGCGCGGCGATGCAGCTCACCGGAGTAAGCTCCGATGGCTCGCGGGACTCACGGCTAGCACGCAGGGGTAGGGCGCGAAAAGGGAAGTTCACCTCGACAAACAGAGCCCACGGAGATGACCGGAAGTCACTCGGTGACGAGAAGCGGCGGGTGGAGGAAATCCGGCGATGTCGCGGAGGCGAAGGGGTGCTCCGAAGCAGACACGATCTCGTCGAGGAGCTTCAAGGAGACGTGGTGGAGCTCGACGTGGACACCATTGACGACGAGGAGGCCGGGATGGTGCAGGTTGACGCTGAGAGGGACGGCAGCTAAGAAAAGGTCGGCAGGGACAAACTCAAAATCCGACGAGCTTGACTGCCAAAAGAAAGAATGGTGAGTTCAGGTGGGTGCGAAAGTTCGTGGTGCACCTTGGTAAGCAAGCAATCGACGCGGGGCTTATCGACGAAGGAGTAATCGACCATGGCACGGCGGAGCTACCCCATGGCCGGACCTTGACGAGGACGGCTTGCTCTCGAGCTCGGCTGCGCGGGGAAGAAACAAGTACCCGGTTAAGCTAGCCCATACTCTTGCACACACGTAGAGTTGCTCGCACTCGCAGAGGACCAGCAGCAACACCGGCGACGGCGAGCGGCTCGGCCAATGGCAAAAGGAGGCGGCGACAGCGGAGAGCTAGGGTTTGCGAGCTGGGGAAAAATGCGGCGGAGCGAGCCGGGAGAGGGGCGGGGGCTGTTTTGACGCCGTTCCGCGGTTGGAGCGGGGCCAGGGAGGCGCTGCCGTACGCCGGCGGCCACGCGGCAAAAAGGCGCCGGCAACGCTCAGTGAGAGAGACAACCCTCATGAGCGGGCCCCACGGCATCTTTTCTTTTTCCTGAATTATTCAAATGGTGAATTTCCCCAAAATTTGGCCCATCATTTGAAGTAGCTAATGAGCTCCAAAATTTGCAAATTTGGTACCATTGGAAAGCTCTTGAAACGTTCTATCATCTGGCCAACATGAACAGCTGAACTCCAAAGGGATTTCAAATGGCAGCTGGTCAAATTTGGTAACTTTTTAGAATTCGAGCAATTTATCGTGCAACCAAACGAATTTAAAAAATCTTGGAAAATTCGCCAAAATTCTCATCCGAGAAGGGCTATCCAGAGGTATTTTTGTTTGGCCAAGTTGTTACTGAAAGTTTCGAGTTGTTTCACATACATGGTTTTTGACCTTTGCTTGAAAATTCAATTGAATTTGATTTTATTTGAATTCTGCTATTTGGTTTGGTTTTTCGTGTTTGTACAAATGGGATTCAGTGACACGGGGTGTCACAGCTCTCCCCCCTTAAAGAAATCTCGTCCCGAGATTTAAGA
The DNA here is from genome assembly GCA_007726485.1 of Eragrostis curvula. Taxonomy (NCBI): domain Eukaryota; kingdom Viridiplantae; phylum Streptophyta; class Magnoliopsida; order Poales; family Poaceae; genus Eragrostis; species Eragrostis curvula. Next base: position 1,756 of record RWGY01000369.1, on the reverse strand, counting down.
AGAGAGAGGGGAAAAACGAAGGTAAAAGAGCGAAGAACAAGATGCAAAATGGAACAACTAAACAACGCACCTCGGAGGTAGAAAACCGGGAAAATGAGAGTTCAATAACTCCTCTGTCTCCCACGTGACCTCAACCTCAGAGTGGTTGCATCACTGCACCTACGATGTGGCGCAGTGAACAAGGTTGCTCATGTCCAGAGCGGCGGCATCGATGTACATCATGCAGGAGAAAACCTAACCACACGACGCACACGTGCAAAGTCGCATGGGGCAACCGTTTGCAAGGGTCCCCCTAGAGCTGGCTGGGTCTCACACTTCCCGAAAAAGGCCCTCCCGCACGATCCTCGTCCCAGACGTACGCCCCGATTGGGAGGCATCCCTTCTCTCCCAAGTACCGTGATAGAAAGTGCAAGTATCCGCTAGACACTAGGGCAACACAAGCTACTAGGTTTACTAGGCCCATAAAAACATTAGCATGTGATCAGTACGTTCGAACTTGCTCAACAGGGCCAACAACGGACGGTCCTTAACCGACACAGACGGGGCTACCACCGTGAAGGCCCAGCCTTCTCCGACCATCCTACATAAATAATTCCCCGTCCGGTCTCAACAAATCCTAAATCCTGCTAATACAATCCAGGGTAAAATCCTATCTCGCGAGTAGGACCTACCACTCGTCTTCTACCGTCCGCCAGCCACTAAGCATAGCAAGTTCTAACATTAACCTAGACCACATCTACAAAAATAGGACACAAGGTAGGATATGGAAGGGTAGTCCTATTGCAATTCTAAAGTTTCACATCAACTCCTAATAAACCTAATGCACAATCAATTACTAGCCTCCAATTAAGTGATAAAAAAAATCTAAACAGGTAGGCATGCATTGGGGCTTGCCTGGCTCAGGAGCTACGCTTGCTAGGTCAGCTACAGGGTCAGTCTGCTACTCCTCCTGTGCCTCCTCCTCTGGCAGTTGGAAGTCCAGTGGCCCCGGAGTCATCTCTGTCACTACATGTTATGACAAGGAAAGAATGCAAAGTTAGATGCAAGTAAGTGTAAATGATTAACCTTGTTACTTACTTTTGTCTGAAGTATTTCCTTCTTTAACTTCTTGATTAAGTTAATTACTTAATTAACTTAAGTTGATTAGTTAGTTACTGTGAAAGCCAGTACTGGAAGTAATTTACTATGTAAGCCAGTACTGGAAGTAATTTACAGCAAATTTGTTTAGGTCCAGTGGCATTTTTTTGGTGAAAGCCACCACTGGAAGTAATTTACTGTGAAGTTTGATGATTTGTTGCTTTATTATTTATTTATAATGGTTTAACAATACAAAACACGATTTAAATCATAAGAAAATAATTAGATATCATATGATAGTGGAAAAATGTTCTGTAAGTAGGTTATCAGTATCTTAACAAGCATGCAAGATTAATAAATTTATGGAGCAATAGATAATTTATTATGAATTAAATGAGATCTGTACAAATGGATGTATACAGGAAATAGAGAAAGCATTTTAGGTGATTTGATACTGGCACTGGATAGAGATGAGCACAAAGAGTCCAACAAAATTGGTTTCTCATTTTTCTGAGTTGTATTTATTTTTCTATCAATTTTACAAATTTCTGGTTTCTGGCAATTTCTGGAGAATTTATGGAGAATTTGATACTGGCACTGGATAGAGATGAGCACAAAGAGTCCAACAAAATTGGTTTCTCATTTTTCTGAGTTGTATTTATTTTTCTATCAATTTTAT
>RWGY01000368.1:0-48510 GCA_007726485.1 Eragrostis curvula | reverse complement strand
AGAGTGTCGAATCTATCCGGATAGCCGTGTTCCACGGCATTGGACAATTGCGAAAGCAATGGCCACACAAATGATTAGATTTTCTTGTGTGAGTTATCCTTGGCGTGTGTGTTTTGAAATACACCGGTTTGGAGCCGTATGCTGGTTGTCTGCCAGCGTTAAAACTTGGGAACTGGCGGGATGGATGCATCTCCCCCAGGGCCAACCAACCCCACTAAATTCAAATCTTACTTGACTTAGTTTGCAAAGCAGTTTTGCTTTTTGTCGGTGCTAAGAAACCGGCCGACAAGTAAATTTGTAACTACGGCGCCTAACAATCTTCTGTGATGGCGAGGGTTTTGTGAGAGAGGCGAGATGTATACTGGTTCAGGCAATCGATGCCCTACGTCCAGTTCGTGGGTGGTTCGTGTTCCGACTTGCAGAGGGGAGCTACAAGTGTTGACGAGGGAGGAGTAAAACTCCAAGCCTCTTTGTGTGTATCTCTTGATGGATTCGTCTATCTATCCGGGGATTCGATCCAGACTAGCCGGGGTCAGCCTCATGCACCCAGCTCTCCTTTTATAGTCAAGGAGTGAGCCGGTTTACAAATGGGAACGGGGCTTTCGAGTTGTGGGCTAGCGCGGCTACACGCCGCACTAGTCTGCACCCTAGCTGCCACTGTGGCCCTAGTCAGGCGGCGTCCTGTCCGCCCGGTCGCCGGGCAGGTGGTCGAGATGTCAACCCAGACTGTCGTGGCCGTCTTGTCGTCGGTCCGGTCTTCGTCCCTGTTCAGGGTGATGATGATGTCGTAGCCATCTCGCTGCTGTACTCGAGGTGTCAGGCGGCGCCGCGAGATGGGACGGATGCCACTGTGCGGGTCACATCGCGTGCCTGCAAGTATATGAGTTGCTGGGTAGAGTTAAGGCTCCCCAGCTACTCGTCGTAAATGCCTGTCCTCCTTGTCAGAGGAAAATCTTCTCGACGAAGTCTCCCAACTCGGGGTCGGGCAAAGCGCGGCTTGTGGGCCCGCCCGACTGGGGGTCGGGCGAGGCGGAAGTTGTGGGCCCGCCCGACTGGGGGTCGGGCGAGGCGGAGTCTGTGGACCCCACCCGACTCGGGGTCGGGCGGGGCGGAAGTCGTGGACCCCACCCGACTCGGGGTCGGGCGGGGCGGAAGTCGTGGGCCCGCCCGCCTGTGGGTCGGGCGGGGCGGAACTTGTATGTGCCCTCGGGGTCGGCCGTGGGCCCCTCGAGCACTCTGTTGTTATGCACCTGTTCCTGTGGGCCCTACACAATTAAGCTGAGACGGTTAGCGGGATTAAGTATCCTAGATCAGGATACCCTGATTTGGGTATCCGTCAGTAGCCCCCGAGCCTGGGCGGCGGCCGGGGGTCGTGGTCGCCGTCGAGGCTTGTCGTTGTCTCTCCGAGGGTACTTTCGTACTACTCCTACCGGTGGGTGCGCGCGAGCGCACCCGCCGGGTGTAGCCCTCGAGCCTCGGTACAAGTGGTTTACTTGTGCCGAGGGTGACAAAAAAGGTTTTCCCGAGACCACGCAGTAGGTCCTTGTTTGCGAATGCGAGCCCCCGAGTCCTCGCTCGATGCGCGGATCCGTCCGAGGGTCGTTTCGTCTTTTGGTTTCGTCCGTACCCGCGCGTCTTTACGATAAGACGGGGCACGCGTGAGCCGGCCACGTCATTCCTCGATGGTTCGATGCGTGGTGCTCGTTTAAGCTGCAAACGGGTGTGTCCGAGTGAAGGCCTCGGCTTGCCCTTCGCGGGGATCCGATTGAGACTAGCTGGAGTCAGCCTCATTAAAATCCGAGTTCCTGCCTTTTTCGATCGCCGACTCCTTTCGCTCGGAGTCAGTGGGCTCGATGCCCTCCCTCGATGGGTGATCAAGGTCGAGGTTTTTTAGACTCGGACTCGGACGCTACCATCAGAGGCCCATTGTACTACGGTGTACGGGTTGCGGTCGCTGGGGACCCCTCTTTGGTGGCCCCTCACTTAGTTTTGCCCTGGAGCGGCCGTTCGAACCCTTTCGCGGGGCCGGCCTTCGAACTCCTGGGCCGGAAACTGGGCCGTCGGGGCGTTTTCAGCCCCTAGCCTTTATTACCTGTGGGCCCGGCCGGGATTCCAAGCCCGCCTGGGCCGTCATCGTGCGTCGTGGAGACGCGACGGTTCGCCTTCCGCGTGGATCGAGGCCACGATCTGTCTTCGTGCGGTAGTGGAGCGGGCCATGATGGCGATTTTTAAGGCACCTGCACCTGTTAAATCGCGAAACAGGGAAGGCGCGAGAAACGAGGCGTCGTGTGAACGCGATAACTATAAAGAAGGGATGAGCCCTACCTCATTTGCCTTACCAGGTTTTCGCAACCTTTCGCATCCACCGCCGCTCGCCCTCGCGCAAACCGCTTCGTCTTCCTCGCCTCGCTCGCTCTCCAACTTCCCTTCGTTTCGCCGTCGCTCCGCGTCCCTCGTCCGCATTCGCCATGGCGGATTGGAGCCGGTCCAACAGCACCAAGGGGAACCTCGATGCCCTGGTTGCGCGCGGCCTCCTGATGCCCCTCACCGCGGAGCATGAGTGGCTGGTTCCCGGGGAGGAGAGGATCCCGTCGCCGCCAGACGGCTACATTGTCTCCTTCCGCTCCTTCCACGAGCGCGGCTTCGGCATGCCGCCTCTTCCCTTCCTCCGCGGCCTGCTTCACCACTACAATTTGGAGTTGCAGCACCTCAACCCCAACTCCATCCAGCACATCTCCGCCTTCGTCGCCTTGTGCGAAGGTTTTTTGAAGATTCGCCCCCATTTCCACCTTTTCAAGTACTTCTTCACTCTCGCGCTCCAGACCAAGAAGGACGCGGAAGGGAATCCGCGCGCCGTCCCAATCGGCTGTGCTAGCTTCCGGCTCCGGGGCACCCGGGCCCGCGAGTACATCTCCATGGCCGTCACCGACACCAACAAGGGTTGGCACGAGAGGTGGTTTTACCTCAAGAACGCCGCGCTCGCGCGGCTCCCGGAGTTCACCGGGCGCCTGATCGAAGAGGCGCCCAAGTGCTGGGGTTGGGGTCCGGACGCCGCTGACAAGAAGAAGTTGGCCGACCTCTTGGGTATGATCGACAAACTCAAGAGGGGCGGCGTTGCGGGCGTCGGGGTTATTGGCGCCTACCACGTCAGGAGGCTTGCGCCGCTCCAAGACCGGCGCCTCCCCATGTGGGAGATGGGCCACGACTTTGCGTGGGAGGGGACCTGCATGGTGGACCCCCACGCGGAGCCGCGGATTTCCGTCCGAGAGCTGAAGGCCCGGCTCTCGGAGGCGATGGGGAAGACGGCGGCGGATTGGGATAGCTTTGACTATCCGATCCCGGGCCACCCGCCGATGCTTCCGGAGCAGGGGGCCCTACAATTCGTAAGTTTCTCGGTTTAGTTTCGATCCCGATTCGGCATTATTTCGATTTTCCCGATCTTTCGCTTATACACTTTTTCTTGGGTTTAGACTGGCGTCGCCTTCCTCCCTTCTGCCGCCCCACTTCCCGAAGTCGTCGACGCCGTCCGCGCGAGCAACAGGGAGCGGGCGGAGCGGCAGAAGGCCCGCAAAGACCGCGAAGACGCCAAGAAGGCGAAGCGGGTGCAGAGGGAGGAGGAGAGGAGACGGCGTCGCCGCCGAGGCGACGTGGTCTCCGACTCCGAGGACGAGGACGACGACGATGACGACGGTGGCGGTGGCGACGAGGGCGGCGATGACGACGGCGACGACGACGAGGATGAGGTCGACTGGGGTCGACTAGAAGATCGCTCCCCGGGTCCTGACGTCGCCGGCGCTTCAGGCAGTGGGGGCGCGCCAGGCTCTTCGCGGCCAGCGGCTCTCGCAGCCTCCATGGCTCTCACGCTCGCCCCCGCGAGATTGCTCCCTGTGGCGACGGCCATGGCGGGGTCACAAATGGCATCGGCCGCCGCGACGACGTCGGTCGTGGTGACCGTGCCGTCGGCGGCGACAAGCTCGGCGGTGGCCGCGGCGACGACGGCATCGATGAGCGCCTCGACCGCGGTCGCCTCCTCGACCACGTCCCCCGCAATCACCGTGCTGCCGCCCGCTGCGATGATGATGCCCGTGGCATCCCCCACGGCCCCGTCGGCCGTGGTGACTTCGGCATCCGTGGCGGCGGCGGCGACCGCGGCGGCGTCCACGGCAGCTTCCGAAGCTTCGCCAGCCGTGGCGACCGCGGTGGCAACGGCTGCCGCCGTCTCCGCGACGGCGTCCTGCGCGTCCAAGGGCCCGATGGACAGGAGCGGGTCCTCAACGAGCCGGCGGAGCGGCAACTCTGGGGCGTGCTTAGCCAGAATCAGGGCCAAGCCATTCATGCCCTGGAGACCACGCTCCGCGCGATAAAGGCGATGGGGGCCCCGACTCAGGTGCGTACGTCCTCACTCTTTCGCAGAGTCTTTTTCGTTTTTGTTTTGCTTATCCCTCTTCGTTGTTTCAGGAACTGTCCAAGTTGAGTCGGGCCAAGACGAACTGCATTCGCTTCCAAGAGAGCGAACGAGTTCGGCTTGATGAGGAGGGGCAGGCCTTGGTGGAGCAGGCCACACAGGCCATGCGGGAGGCCGACCAGGCCAAGCTGGCGCTGGCCGGGGCGGAGGAGAGAGCGACCGCCGCCGAAAAGAGGGCCGAGGAGGCGGAGAGGAGGGCCGAAGCGGCGGAGAAGAAAGCCGAGAAGGCGGAGGAGGACGCGGCCAAGGCACGCGAGGCGGCCGACTCCGAACGAGTGCTTCGACGGACATCCTCCGAGTTGGTCTCCCAGCTCACCGCCCGGGTTACCGGGTTGGAGAAGGAGGTTGACGGTAAGGTTGCTGTACCTCTGTCTTGATCCATTCGCCTCGTCGTTCGTTTGTTTGATTTTCTTGTTTATTTGGTTTTCAGCGCTCAAGGCGGACCTGGAGGTGGCGCGGGGCGAGAACACCCAGCTGGAGCGGCTGTGGATCGGCGCCGAGCTTCTCGTCGACGAGCTGCAGGTGCCACAGCCGGACGGGACCGCCACCCTGGAGGCGCGCCTGCTTTCCATCTCCAACCGCTTCGGTGCTCTCCGTCGTGAGAGCTTCGAGGCCGGGGTCTTCTGGACGTTGGTGATGGAGCAGACGCACTACGGCGACACCCTCGACCTCGAGGGCTTGTCGCTGGGCATGGTGCCCGGCTTCTCCGATGAAGAGATGGAGGAGCTGAAGAAGAAGACCGCGCCCGCTGCTGCGACGATTGCCGGCCTCCTCGCCTCCTTCGCGTTCCCTCTGCCGTCGCCTCCGAGTGTCGAGTAGTGGGAGATAGAATAGTTAGTCGAGTTGGGCCGAGTGGCCCTCATGTAAATATAAAAAGCTCGCCTTTAAAGTACTTCGTTCTTTGAATTTGTGTTCGCTCGAAACTTATTCGAAATTTTAAGTGTTTTTTCCTTCGTGACTTCCTCCTCTTTCAGACCGCTTGATTGCCTTGGACCTTTCATTCGACTGACTGGTAACCCAGGCCGCTCTTAGCCGCCGAGGCGTCAGAGTCCCGAGTCGGCCAGTCGGGTCGGCCGAGAGATCGTCGACGCTCAAGTTCTGTCCGAGTCGGACCTGCACTTAGGATTTTTCATGTAAATTCCTTAGCCACGGACGCGTTGTCGGCGCAATTTTCGCTCTTGGCCTTGACGCTCGTTTGTCATGGGCATTTTGGATTTTACACGGCCTTTTTTGCGCACCCGCCGGGTGGAGCCCCCGAGCCGTTAGGGTCGGGGATCGGCGGTCGGCAGGTCAGGACTTGTTGTGAATTTCAAAAAGACAGAAAGAGACGAACTTTCTTTTTATTTCGTTTGCATGTCTTTGAACGATGCAAAAGGAAAAGGAGGTACAAGCTAAGGGTAGAAACGACGTAGCTGGTCGATGTTCCACGCGTTGGCGAATATGCGTCCGTCGGCGTTCTTGAGCTTGTAGGTTCCGGGCCGAAGCACCTCCGCAACGGTGTATGGTCCCTCCCACGGCGGAGTCAGCTTGTGCCGACCCTGATTGCCCTGCAAAAGGCGAAGAACGAGGTCGCCAACCTCGAAAGCGCGGCCTTTAACCTTTCGTTCGTGGTAGCGGCGCAGCGCTTGTTGATACTTGGCGGAATGCAAGAGCGCGGCTTCTCGTGCTTCGTCGATCTGGTCGAGCGCATCCTCGAGGTAGCGCTCGTTGAGGTCCGGGTCAAACGCTTGCACCCGCGGGGCCCCATAATCCAGGTCAGTCGGTAGCACTGCCTCGGCTCCATACACCATGAAGAATGGAGTGTAGCCAGTGGCACGACTCGGCGTCGTCCTTAGGCTCCACAACACTGCATCGAGCTCTTTTGCCCACCGACCGGCAAATTTCTTGAGCTTGTTGAAGATTCTGGGCTTTAATCCTTGGAGGATCATGCCGTTCGCTCGTTCACACTGCCCATTCGTTTGGGGGTGAGAAACAGCTGCCCAATCGACTCGGATGCCGTACTGATCGCAAAAGTTCAGGAATTTCTTCCCCGTGAACTGCGTGCCATTGTCAGTGATGATGGCATTTGGCACCCCGAATCGATGTACGATGTCGGTGAAGAACTTGACGGCTTGCGCCGAGTCAATTTTGCCGATCGGCCTGGCCTCTATCCACTTTGAGAACTTGTCAACGGCGACAAGCAAATGGGTGTAGCCTCCTGGTGCCTTTTTGAAGGGTCCAACCAGGTCCAGCCCCCATACCGCGAACGGCCAAGTAATGGGGATGGTTTGGAGGGCCTGAGCCGGCAGATGAGTTTTACGAGCATAATGCTGACACCCTCCGCAAGTGCGCACCACTCGTTGGGCGTCGGCAACAGCGGTCGGCCAATAAAAACCGTGCCGAAACGCGTTGCCGACTAGGCTTCGTGGTGCAGCGTGATGGCCGCACGTTCCGCCGTGGATATCCTGGAGTAACTGCCTACCCTCGTCGAGAGGGATACAGCGTTGGAGGACTCCAGAGCGCCCTTTTTTATACAGCTCACCGCCGACCATCGCAAATGTTTTGGCGCGCCTTGCGAGTCGGCGTGCCTCAGTGCGGTCAGGCGGAAGCTGTTGTCGCAGGAGGTAGTCGATGAAGGGTTGCCTCCAGTCATCGCGGGGCCCGGGGTCAGCCCCCGAGTCGGTCGAGGCGTCGCGGGGGTCGGCGGGAGCCCCCGAGTTTTTGTCGTGCTCGATGACCAAGGCCTCGTTGGCCTCAATCGGAGCCGGTTCTTGTGCTTGCTCTTTCGTCGGGTCGGCCGACGCAGGATCATTGATGGACGGCTTGTCTTGATCGCAGGCAAAAATGCCTGCCGGGACTACCTCCCGGTTTGATCCCAGCCTGGCCAACGAATCGGCCGTCTCGTTGTCCCGCCGAGGGACGTATTCAACCTGAAAACCATCAAACTTTTCTTCCAGACGGCGGATTTCAGCACAGTAGGCCGCCATCTTGGGGTTAGTGCAGGTGGACTCATTCATGACCTGGTTAACAACGAGCTGAGAGTCGCCAAAGGCTTCGAGCCTACGGACTCCTAACTCGACAGCTGCTTTCATGCCGTTAAGCAGAGCTTCGTACTCGGCTACATTGTGTGATGCTGGGAAATTGAGCCGGATGGCATATTGCATTCGCACACCTCTCGGAGAGATGAGCAGCCACCCACCTCCGGCACCCCTCTTTGTGAGAGAGCCGTCAAAAAATAGCCGCCAACATTCCTTTTCGACAGGAACTATGGGCAACTGAGTTTCGGTCCACTCGGCGATGAAATCTACCAGGGTATGTGATTTTACGGCAGATGGGTGCGTAAATTCTATTCCCTGATCCATTAATTCTAACGCCCATTTAGAAATTTTGACCGACACCTCCGGATTGCCTAGAACCTCAGCAAGGGGGAAGGAAGAGACGACGGTTACCGGATGGGCGTCGAAGTAGTGGCGGAGTTTGCGCCGAGTGATGACCAGCGCGTATATCACCTTCTGGATCTGCTGCCACCTTGTCTTGCAGTCGGAGAGGACCTCGCTGACGAAGTACACGGGCCGTTGTACCCTGAGCACCTTGCCCGACTCCGTCCGCTCCACCACCAGGGTGGTGCTGACCACCTGCGTTGTCGCCGCTATGTAGAGCAACAAAGGCTCCTTCTCGGTCGGAGAGGCGAGAATCGGGGCGCTAGAGAGTCTGGTCTTGAGGTGATCAAGAGCCTCTTGCGCCTCGGTTGTCCAGACGAAGTTGTCGGACTTCTTGAGGAGACGATAGAGTGGCAACCCCTTTTCCCCGAGTCGGGAAATAAATCGACTGAGTGCGGCTAAGCAGCCGGTCAGCTTCTGTACGCCTTTCAGGTTTTTGATCGGCCCCATCTTCGCGATGGCTTCGATTTTTTCTGGGTTGGCTTCGATGCCGCGTTGTGAAACGCAATATCCCAGGAGCATTCCTTTTGGGACCCCGAAAACGCATTTCTCGGGATTGAGCTTAATGCCATTCTCTCTTAGCCGTTGGAACACGGCGTTGAGATCGGCGACTAAGTCGTCGGTTCGCATGGATTTGACTACGATGTCATCCACGTACGCTTGCACGATCCGTCCGATGAGATCACCGAAACATTTGATCATACAACGTTGGTAAGTGGCGCCGGCATTCTTTAACCCAAACGGCATTGTAACGTAACAATATGAGCCGAAGGGAGTGATGAACGCCGTTGCCTCTTGATCACCGATCTTTAGTGGGATCTGGTGATAGCCCGAGTAGGCGTCTAGGAAACACAGGGTTTCGCACCCTGCGGTCCAGTCAACAATTTGGTCGATGCGCGGCAAAGGAAACGGGTCCTTTGGGCATGCCTTATTGAGACTTGTGTAGTCAACACACATCCTCCATTTCCCATTTTTCTTTTTAACAAGTACAGGATTGGAGAGCCACTCGGGGTGATACCTTTCTTTGATGAAGCCGGCGGCAAGGAGCTTTGCCAGCTCGTCGCCTATGGCTCGGCGCCTTTCCTCGTCGAATCGGCGCAACCTCTGCTTGACCGGTTTCGATCCCGGTTTGATGTTGAGGGAGTGCTCGGCGATTTCCCTTGGAATCCCCGGCATGTCCGAGGGTTTCCACGCGAAGATGTCCTTGTTGGCGCGAAGGAAATCGACGAGCGCGCTTTCCTATTTGGGAGAAAGGGTCGCCCCGACGATGACCGTCTTCCCCTCGGGGTCGGACGGGTCGAGGGGAACCTTCTTGGTGTCCTTGGATGGCTCGAACGAGCCGGACGCCTTCTTCGGAGTCGGCGTCTCCTCGGACTCCACGCTGGCGACCTCCGGGAGGTCGGGCTTGTTGATGAGCGCCGCTGCCAGCTCGCAGCACTCTACTTCGCACTCGTAAGCACGTTGAACGGACGTGCTCACGGTGATGACACCTCTCGGCCCCGGCATCTTGAGCTTGAGGTAGGTGTAGTTGGGGACGGCCATGAACTTCGCGTAACATGGCCGACCAAGGATCGCGTGGTACGCGCCGGGGAAGTCCACCACGTCGAAGGTGAGGACCTCCGTGCGGTAGTTGATCGGCGTGCCGAAGGTGACGGGCAAGTCGATTTGCCCGAGCGGCATGGCCGTCTTTCCGGGCACGACCCCATGGAAGGGTGCGCCCGAAGGTCGGATGCGAGAGCGACTGACTCCCATAGCATCGAGGGTCTCTGCATACAAAATATTTAAGCCACTACCACCATCCATCAATACCTTGGATAGGCGCTTGTTGGAGACGATGGGGTCGACGACGAGTGGGTACCGCCCCGGACGCGGCACGTGCTCGGGGTGGTCGCCGCGGTCGTAGGTGATGGCCGCCTCGGACCACTTGAGGAAGGCCGGAGTCGCCGGCTCGGCGGCGTACACCTCCCGGCGCTCCAGCTTCTGGCGCCGCTTGGAGGAGCTGGCTCCTTCGCCTCCGAAGATCATGAGGCAGCCGGTGGTTTTCGGAAACCCACCGTCCGCCTCCTTGTCGTCCTTCCCGTCATCCCCGGGGTCAGAATCCTTGGGGTCGGACCTCTTTGCCTTCGCGCCCAGGAACTTCAGCATGAGCCCGCAATCCTTGAGGGCGTGCTTGACGGGATAGGCGTGGTTGGGGCACGGCGCTTCCAGCATCTTTTCGAAATGCTGGTTCTTGCCGTCGTTGTCGACGACCGGCTTCTTCTGCTTACGCTCGACGGCCGCGACGAGTGCGTCGTTGCGGCGTTGCTGATCGCCGCCCTTCTTCTTCTTCTGCTTTTGCTTCTTGTCGTGCGGGGCAGACGGACCCGCACCGGAACTCTCGTTCCGCTTTGCCTTGCCTTTAGTCCGGTGAAGGAGGGCATCGACCGCATCCTCACCGGAGGCGTAGCTGGTGGCCACGTCGAGCAGCTCCTTGATGGAGCGCGGGCTCTTGCGGCCGAGCTCATGAACGAGCCCTTCGTTGCTGGTGCCCGCTATGAACGCGGAGATCACCTCGGCGTCAGCGAGATTGGGCAACGCGTTGCATTGCCTGGAGAATCGCTTGATGTAGTCCCTCAGGGACTCGTCGGCGCCCTGCCGGCAGTTCCGAAGGTCCCACGGGTTCCCCGGGCGCGCGTACGTGCCCTGGAAGTTGCCGATGAACACCTCCTGGAGGTCAACCCAATCCTGGATTGAGCCCTCCGGGAGATGCTCGAGCCACGTCCTGGCCGAGTCGGCCAAGAAGAGGGGGAGGTTGCGGATGATGAACCGTTCGTCGGTGGCACCGCCGGCTTGGCACGCCAGGCGGTAGTCCTCCAGCCACAACGCGGGATTCGTCTCCCCGTTGTACTTCGTGATATTGCTGGGCGGCCGAAACCGCTGGGGGACGGGAGCCCGCAAGATGGCGCGGCCAAAAGCCCGTGGGCCGGCTGGGATCGGAGTCCGAGGCTTGTCTTCCTCCGGGTCAAATCTCCCGCCACGCCGCGGAGCGTAGACAAAGTCCTCGGTTTCGCACCGTGGACCTCGCCCTTGCTCGCGGCGCCTTGCCCGCAGAATGTCGCGGGCGTCGCGGATTCTGCCGATCCGCTGATGGACCGGCGGCGCGTCCCCAGTCCCACTTTGCTCGGGGGTTTGGTGGACGGAACTTTCGGGTTGTGGCCGTGGCTTGCTTGGCGTGCGGTAGGAAAAGCTGGATTCCCACCGCCGTGCAGCGGAGCTTTGCTCGCGCTCGGCCTGCTGCACCGCCGCCAAGTCCAGGAGGTCTTTGAGCTCCCCCTGGATTCTTCGCTGGTCCTCGTCGGACGGTTGCGGGAGCGCGCGCAAAAGTGTCGCAGCCGCGGCGACATTTTGGCTGGGCCTGGTGTATCTGGGCACGAGGTTGCCCGCCTCGGCCAGAATGCGCTGCCGGGCTTCGCGCCCATGGGCACGCACGCGTTCGCGCAGGGCCTGGCGCTGCGCCACCTCGTGTTCGAGCCGCTCGCGCTCCTCCTTGAGCCGCCGCGCGGCTTCTGCGAGCTCTTGTTGGCGTTGGAGCAGACGCTCCAGGTCATCGCCCTCCCGGAGGTCGGCGCTCGCCGGAGGGGTTCCTTGCTGCGCCTGTGTCATGAGCAGGGGCGCGGCTTCTGCGGCCGCTCCGGCGTCCGCCGTCGTCGCGACCGCTGCAGGGTCTGGCTGCGCCGCCACGTCGTGAACGTTGCGGCGGCTGCCTCCACCAGCTTCCACCACCATGCACTCGCGCGAAGGATGGTGACTGCCGGCGTCAGAGTCGTAGTCGAGGAGGTCATCCTCGTCGCTGTCGTAGTCGTACTCCGCCATACCCACGAGCTCCGCGCTCGCGGACATGGCGGGGGTGAGGGCCCTTTGTGGGGGTGCCGGCGGTTCGACGCGCGAAAGCCCCCCATCCCGGACCACGATGAACTCCAGGCTCCCGAAGTACACGAGAGCGCCCGGAGACCAATCGATGTCGTGGCTCGCCATCAACTGCAGATGTCAAACGCGCTGAGGTCCCCTACCTGGCGCGCCAACTGTCGGTGCTAAGAAACCGGCCGACAAGTAAATTTGTAACTACGGCGCCTAACAATCTTCTGTGATGGCGAGGGTTTTGTGAGAGAGGCGAGATGTATACTGGTTCAGGCAATCGATGCCCTACGTCCAGTTCGTGGGTGGTTCGTGTTCCGACTTGCAGAGGGGAGCTACAAGTGTTGACGAGGGAGGAGTAAAACTCCAAGCCTCTTTGTGTGTATCTCTTGATGGATTCGTCTATCTATCCGGGGATTCGATCCAGACTAGCCGGGGTCAGCCTCATGCACCCAGCTCTCCTTTTATAGTCAAGGAGTGAGCCGGTTTACAAATGGGAACGGGGCTTTCGAGTTGTGGGCTAGCGCGGCTACACGCCGCACTAGTCTGCACCCTAGCTGCCACTGTGGCCCTAGTCAGGCGGCGTCCTGTCCGCCCGGTCGCCGGGCAGGTGGTCGAGATGTCAACCCAGACTGTCGTGGCCGTCTTGTCGTCGGTCCGGTCTTCGTCCCTGTTCAGGGTGATGATGATGTCGTAGCCATCTCGCTGCTGTACTCGAGGTGTCAGGCGGCGCCGCGAGATGGGACGGATGCCACTGTGCGGGTCACATCGCGTGCCTGCAAGTATATGAGTTGCTGGGTAGAGTTAAGGCTCCCCAGCTACTCGTCGTAAATGCCTGTCCTCCTTGTCAGAGGAAAATCTTCTCGACGAAGTCTCCCAACTCGGGGTCGGGCAAAGCGCGGCTTGTGGGCCCGCCCGACTGGGGGTCGGGCGAGGCGGAAGTTGTGGGCCCGCCCGACTGGGGGTCGGGCGAGGCGGAGTCTGTGGACCCCACCCGACTCGGGGTCGGGCGGGGCGGAAGTCGTGGACCCCACCCGACTCGGGGTCGGGCGGGGCGGAAGTCGTGGGCCCGCCCGCCTGTGGGTCGGGCGGGGCGGAACTTGTATGTGCCCTCGGGGTCGGCCGTGGGCCCCTCGAGCACTCTGTTGTTATGCACCTGTTCCTGTGGGCCCTACACAATTAAGCTGAGACGGTTAGCGGGATTAAGTATCCTAGATCAGGATACCCTGATTTGGGTATCCGTCACTTTTCAAACAAGCCCTTGCACAAAAATTGGCTTTTCGGCCGATATGATACCCCTCAGCCTTTATCCTTCGATCTTCCCCTTGCATACATTTTAACCCTTGTGTTAGGACTTGTTGAGTACCTTATGTACTCACTCTTGCTTCAATCATTCAGAAGAAGAACCAGAATATGACTTCCAAGGTGATGGCGATGATGAGTAGGGTTCCCGTCCGCGCGCAAGTCTGCCTGTAGAGTGGGCTCCGCCTCAGCCTTCCGTTGCCATAGTTCTAGTGTGGTGTCACTGTCCTCAGTGACGCTCAAGTGTGGTGTTTGTGCCGTGTTGTAATAAGGCTTTTAGCCATTGTATAAAGACCTTTTGTAATATAAAGGCTTGTTATGAGACTTGGTAATATTATTAATGGTAGGACTCTGAGATGCCATTCTGTAAAAGTGTCGTATCAGCTGCTGATCCAGGGACTGATACGGTAAGCACTAGTGCTCCAGAAATGGGGTACGACAGAGTGGTATCAGAGCCGTACTTGCCCGTAGGATAGACCCTAAGTTGGATCGAGTAGGCGAGAGAGTGATAACTTCCTATAGAAATTATTTTACAAAAATTCTGCTTACCTTACCTCTATTTATAAAATTATTTTATTCCGATACTTACCTATTTTCAAATTTCTGTGTAGCAGATGGAGGACCTTCGTGCAGAGATAGCTCAGCTGGAGGAGCAGCACGCTCAGACTGCCCGCGTTCTCGAGGACACCGCCCAGTGGTGGGACGAGGACGTCCGCAGGCTTCGAGAGACCCAGAGCCAGCTTGCGGAGGTTCAGGCACAGCTCGCTGCGTCCCAGGACGAGGTTGCACGTTTGACCTCCAGACTTGAGTTTGTGAGGAGACTTTGGGAGGAGGACGCCCTGTACCTGATCAGAGAGGTGGACCGCTGCTACGTGAGACTCCACGAGGTTGGAGCAGGACCCCGCCGTAGGATGACCCCGAGGATCGGAGGACCAGCACGTCACCTTCACTACGCTTGCCCGACTAACTCGGACCCTGACACTGAGCCGACTGGAGACTCCTGGTCTTCGGGAGGTTCGGACCCGTCGGGGAACGACTCAGGGTTAGACTCCGACAGCCAGAGGCACACCGACTCAGAGGACTCTCAGGACCTTATGGAGTGGGCCGCTGAGTTAGAGGCCGCACTTATGAGAGAGGAGTCCACCGAGGAGGACTGTTACAGAGTTGCCCCCACTGAGGAGTCAGTGGCGGAGAACTTCGTGGACCTCCCTGGAGACGACGATGAGGTTATGGGCGAGGAGCAGCCAGTGCAGTTCGTCGCCCCAGCAGAGCAGGAGCAGCCAGTGCAGTTCGTCGCCCCAGTGGAGCAGGAGCAGCCAGTGCCGTTCGTCGCCCCAGCACAGCAGGAGCTGCCAGGACTTCCGACACCGACACCCTACGACGAGGAGTACTACCGTCTGCTTAGCACCGACGAGCTGACTGCAGACCCGTTCGACCTCTACGCTGAGTGGCTTCAGGACCGTGGTTTCGACGTGTGAGCAGCAGGAGTTGGCGTCGAGGAGTAGCTTTAGCTAGTAGTAGAGGCCGCTGTCGCCTTGAGTAGTGGAGTCTAGTAGTTGCCAGGTGTGTCAGTAGTATGGTTGGTAGTCGTAAGTTAGAGTCGCCATGTGGTTGAGTCTTGTGTCGAGTCGTAGATCGTCGAGTCCTTGTATATAAATAAAAGGACTTGGGTATGTATGATCGAACCTTGTTATTGTGAATAAGTTGCTGTGATGTTGTAATGATGCTGGATCTTTCTGCTTGTGTGTGTGCAAGATTTCTGGAATTCCTTTTCCATTGATCTTGTTTTGTTATGCCTTGTAGTTTGTAGATCGTTCGAGTGTCCTATCTCACCTTTTTGCTAAACCCGTTAAACAGATGCCTCCCAAAAGATCTGTCAGACTCCAGCAACGCCGTGAGCGTGAAGAGCACGATGATGTGAACAACGCCCAGAGTCATGGACGTGGACGTGGTAGAGGCAGGAACACTGCCCCACGTGGTAGAGGTGGAGGTAGAATTGGTCGTATCAATAACCAAGACCACCAGGAAGACGAGGAAAGTCAAAATCAGGAAGGACAGGATGAAGTTGAAAATAATAATCAGAATAGAGGTGGAGGAAACCAAAACCGTGGTAGAGGTGGAAGAGGTGGTGGACGAGGTGGTAGAATACCAGGGCCACCTGTCACTAATTTAGTGGAAGTAATGGACAATCAGACTCGTCTGATGGAATTGATCGCCCAAGGACTGCTAGATCGTGCGCCAGGGCCCCAGACCAAGATGTCAGAGTTCATGAGGCTTAGGCCACCAACTTTTGAGTGTGCTGAGGAAGATCCTTTAGCAGCAGATGATTGGTTGAGAAGTATCACCAAAAAGCTAGACGTCATCAATGTCAATGATAGAGAAAGAGTTCTTCTAGCATCTCACCAGCTCCTGGGAGCAGCAGGAGAATGGTGGGATAATTATCGTGAAGCTGCAGAGGATGCAGAAGCCATCACTTGGGATGAGTTCCAAGAGGAATTCAGAAGGTACCATATACCCGAGGGTATTATGGAGATGAAGGCTGATGAGTTCCGCTCTCTGAAGCAGGGAGCTATGACAATGAATCAATACATCCGGAAGTTCATGAAGTTGGCACGCTATGCACCAGAGGATGTTAACACTGACAAGAAGAAACAGGATCGCTTCAGGAAAGGACTGAACCCAAGTTTGAAGATGCAGTTGATCACGCACATTTATCCAGACTTTAACACCCTCATGAACCGTGCCATACTTCTGGAAGATGCTCGCTGTCACATCGAGAACGACAGGAAGCGCAAGTTCAATGCACAGAAATTCAAGCAACAAGAGAGGAATCAGAGGCCAAGAGGCAACTTTCCTCAGAAGCTTAAATATCAGCCAACCATGCAGTATAGGACCTCAGCGTCCAACCAGCAAAATTCTGCACCTTCCTACCGCAATCAGAGCTCGGGCAGTCAGCAGAAGAGCAATTCCAGTGTTGCCCAGCCCAGTAACAATGAGAAGAGGACTTGCTTTCACTGCCGCGAGCCAGGCCATATGATTGCTAGATGTCCTTATCTGAACCAGAATAACACTTCCTCTCAGCAAGCAAGCAACACCAGGAATGTAGCATCTGGAGTTGGACGTGGTGGACAACAATCCTCAGGACAGCAGCGAAGGAGCAATCAAACCTTCGGTCGAGGAAAAGTCAACCACATTAATGCAGAGGAAGTTGAGGACACTCCGGACGTTGTTCTTGGTGAGTATCTCGTCAACTCAACTCTTGCAACAGTTCTGTTTGATTCTGGAGCTTCGCATTCGTTTGTTTCATCAAAGTTTGTTGCTACAAATGGTTTGCCAACTGTCATGCTAAAGCAACCCCTAATAATCCGGACTCCCGGGGCCGAGACCAAAAGTTATTTGGGATGCCCACGGGTTCAGATCCTTTTAAGTGGGGTAGAGTTCCTAGCGAACTTAGTAGTCCTAGAATCTCAGGGGATAGATGTTATCCTCGGAATGGACTGGTTAAGTAAGCACCGAGGCAATATAGCCTGTGATACTCGGAAAGTTACCCTGGTAAACCACAAAGGAACTAAAGTGGTATGTGAACCAAAAAGGACGAAAGTTACACCAATGGTTCACAATATCGAAGCCATGTCATTGGGAGAAGTACCAGTGGTTTGTGAATACCCAGATGTATTCCCAGATGAACTACCAGGCATGCCGCCTGACAGAGATATAGAGTTCATCATCGATCTTATCCCCGGAACCGCTCCAATAGCAAAGAGACCATATCGAATGGCAGCCAATGAACTAGCAGAGTTAAAAGAACAAATAGCAGAATTGCAGAAGAAAGGTTTTATTAGGCCAAGTTCATCACCGTGGGGATCACCAGTTCTCTTTGTCAAAAAGAAAGACGGCAGTCTTAGATTATGCATAGACTACCGATCTCTTAATGAGGTTACCATCAAAAATAAGTATCCATTGCCCAGGATCGATGACTTATTTGATCAATTGAAAGGAGCCAAGTACTTCTCCAAAATTGATTTAAGATCTGGATACTATCAGCTCAAGATTAGAGAAGGAGACATTCTTAAGACAGCTTTTGTTACCAGATATGGACAGTATGAGTTCACCGTGATGCCATTCGGACTCACAAATGCACCTGCCTACTTCATGAATCTGATGAACAAAGTATTCATGGAGGAGTTAGATCGGTTTGTCGTAGTTTTTATCGACGACATTCTCATCTACTCCAAGAGTGCCGAAGAGCATGAGCAACATTTGAGGATTGTATTGGAAAAATTGAGAGCCCATGAGCTGTATGCCAAATTCAGCAAATGTGAATTTTGGCTAAACAAAGTGGCTTTTCTTGGTCACATCCTGACAGAGGAAGGAGTATCCGTGGACCCAGCCAAAGTTGAGGCAGTCCTCAATTGGAAGCAACCAACCACAGTGACAGAAGTCAGAAGTTTTCTTGGTCTAGCTGGTTACTATCGAAGATTCATCGAAGGATTTTCTAAAATAGCAAGGCCAATGACAGCGTTGACACAAAAAGGAAAAGAGTTCAAATGGACAGAAGCTTGTGAAAGGAGCTTTCAGGAACTAAAGAGAAGGTTAACCTCCGCCCCAGTGTTGACCTTGCCAGATATACATCGAGATTTCGTCGTATACTGCGACGCGTCTCGACAAGGTTTGGGATGTGTTCTCATGCAAGATGATAGAGTAGTGGCTTATGCATCGAGACAATTGAAGACGCATGAGCAAAACTACCCAACTCATGATCTAGAGCTGGCAGCAGTGGTGCATGCACTCAAGATTTGGAGACACTACCTAATAGGAAATAAGTGTGAAATCTACACGGATCATAAGAGCTTGAAGTATATCTTCACTCAACCTGATTTGAACCTCAGGCAAAGAAGGTGGTTGGAATTAATCAAGGATTATGACTTGGAAATTCACTACCATCCTGGAAAGGCAAATGTAGTGGCAGATGCACTAAGTCGCAAGACACGTCACAATCGTATCAAGATGCATAAACGGAGACCCGAGCTAGTGGCAGAGTTTGAACACTTGAATCTTCACATTGCCGAGCAAGGACAACTGAACGCCCTATGTGTGGAGCCTAATCTGGAAAGTCAGATTCGAGCAGCCCAGGAGAAAGATGATGGGATACAAGAATTAAAGAAGAAAACGGGATTAGATAAAGCCCCAGGATTCCGAGTGGATAATCAGGGAACCCTATGGTACAAGGATCGGATATGCGTACCAAAAACTGGTGAGTATCAAAGGCTCATCATGGATGAAGCTCATAACTCTGCGTACTCCATCCATCCAGGATCCACCAAAATGTACTTGGATTTGAGACAGAAGTACTGGTGGCCAGGAATAAAAAGAGATATAGCGGAGTTTGTTGCCCGATGTGATATCTGCTGTAGAGTCAAGGCAGAGCATCAGAGGCCGGCAGGATTATTGCAACCCTTACATGTCCCCGTATGGAAATGGGATGAAATCAGTATGGATTTTATCGTGGGTTTACCCCGTACTCAGAAAGGAAATGATTCGATATGGGTTATAGTGGACCGTTTGACAAAGGTCGCACACTTCATCCCTGTGAAGACGGTCTACAGAGGAGACAAATATGCTCAACTGTACGTGGATCATATACTTAAGCTGCATGGAGTTCCGAGCAGAATAGTGTCAGATCGTGGAACCCAATTTACTTCGACATTCTGGAAAAGCCTTCACAAGTTGCTGAAGACTAAGTTGGACTACAGTTCTGCATACCATCCTCAAACAGATGGACAAACCGAAAGAGTTAATCAAATCCTCGAAGATATGCTTAGGGCATGTGTACTGGCGTATGGAAAGGATTGGGAGAAAAGTCTATCTTTCGCAGAATTCTCCTATAATAATAGCTACCAGGCCAGCATACAAATGTCACCATTCGAAGCTTTGTATGGCAGAAAGTGCAGAACCCCTCTGATGTGGTCGGAAGTCGGAGAACGATCTTTCTTCGGCCCAGCCATTATCAGAGACGCAGAAGAGAAGATAGCTCTGGTAAGAGAGAATCTAAAGGCAGCCCAGAGCAGACAGAAAAGCTACGCCGATACACGACGTAGAGATTTAAGCTTCAAGGAAGGAGATTATGTGTACCTCAAAGTATCCCCGATACGAGGTACTCGGAGATTCCGAATTAAAGGAAAGTTGGCACCGAGATACATTGGACCTTTTAAGGTGCTTAAGAAAATAGGAGCCGTGGCATATCGCCTCGAGCTTCCAGAAGAAATGTCAGATGTGCATAATGTTTTCCACGTGTCACAATTAAAGAAGTGTCTGAGAGTTCCAGAGGAAGTCGTACCTCCGGAAGTAATGGATCTCCAACCAGATCTTCGATATCAGGAAAGACCTATTAAAATTTTGGATATTGCAACTCGGCTAACAAGAAGGAATGCCATAAGGTTTTGCCGAGTGCAATGGAGTAATCATACAGAGGCAGAGGCCACGTGGGAACGAGAAGATGACCTAAAGAAAGAGTTTCCCTATCTGTTCGAAAGCGAGTCGGAATCTCGAGGACGAGATTCTGTTTAAGTGGGGTAGGTCTGTAGCACCCTCAATTTGTGCTCATTTAAAAACCTCTAAAATTTGCTCTTTCAAAATTTTTCAACTAAAAGCAATTTGTTAGTTTAAGTTTAGAGCCAAAAATGAAATTTTTGAATTTTAAATCGTGCACAAAGATCACCATGTGCATTTTTGTATTTTCTTGGCTTTGTTTAAGTGTTTGTTTGAATCCTTCCTTTTGAATGAATTTCAAATTCATTCAAATTCAAATCCAGCAAAAAGATCAAATCTTTTCCTTTTATCGGGCCGCCCCTTTTTCTTTTTCCTTCTGCCGGCCCAGCTTTTCTTCCCGCGCGTGGGCCGCGACGCTCCGGCCCAGTTTCACCCAAGCCAGCCCAGCGCGGCCCGCTCTTTCTCTCCCTCTCCCGCTGTCGCTGACAGGTGGGCCCGCGCCCTTCTTCCTCCTCGCGTCGCCGGCGCAATCTCCGGCGCTGCCCATACCGGGCTGCCGGAGTCCGCCGCTGCGTCGAATCGAAGCACAGGAGCCGTCCTTCGCGCTCACGTGAGCCACACCGCTCTCTTCCCCGTTCTTTCCCGTCGCACAGCGCCGCCTCGTCACGTCAACCCTAACTCCGGCGAGCTCCATCCCTACCTGCTCCGTGACGTCGTGCACAGCTCTGCTCCATCTCGTCGCAAGGACTGCAGCCACGCCGTGCCCACACCGCGCCAGCGTCATCGAGCTGCACCGCCTTCGCGCGTCGCGTCGGCGTCAAATCCGGCGAGAAAATATCTCGCCGGTACGCACCGCCTCCGCGCGGCTATAAAGCGCGCTTGAGCCCTCCTTTCTTCTCCTCCGCCACTCCACTCTTCCACTCACCTCTCCGCGCGCAACGCCGAGCTCTTTCCCTCTTTCCCCCTTCAACTCCGGCCAAGCTCCGACGAGCTCCCCCGCCACTCTCCGTCGCTCCCCGCTCCAATCCTGCTCAAGGTGAGCTGCTCCGCTCTCATCTCCTTCTCCTGCGCCCCTTCTTTTTCCTCCCCGAGCATCCGCAGCCAGCTCGCACCGAGCGCGGCCGCTCCGCCGCCCCCTTCTTCCTCTCCGGCCACCGTGGGACGATCCCCGGCTAGGCCGAGCACACGCGCAGCACGCACACGCTTACGCGCGCGTCCGCACGCGCTTGATTCGGCTCTCCCGCGCACGCACGCCGTCTTCCCCGTGCGCGCCCGAGCGCCGCCCATCTCCGGTGAGCTCGCGCCGCCGTCCTAGTCTCCGTCCACGTCACCATCATGTGCCCTCAGCACCGCCGTCGCATGGCGCTCCCGTAACCACTCTCCACTTTCCGCTCCGATCACCGCAGCCGCCGCCGACGTGCATTCCGGCGCCGCGCTGCCGCGCGCGCGCCCGCGCCGCCGCGCCTTGTCGGCGTCGCGCGGACGCCTGACGTGGCCGCCACGTCGGCAACGTGGGCCCGTTGACCCCGAGTCGCCTGCCCACGTGGTGGACGCGGTGCACCGTGCACCCCTCTCTCGCGCACCCGTGGTCCACCGCTCCATGCACCCGGTTCACCAAACAGTAGAGCGCGGACCCCGCTGGGCCCTTTGGCCCACCGGTCAGTGAGACAATCTCGCTGGAAATTGCTAAGCGCACCCGAGATTGTACACAGAAAACAATTTCGACCACATTTCCAATAGCAGAAAAATCCCAATAAATTCCCAAAAATCATGTATTCCATTCTAACCATTTGGCAACCTTTGTACACCTCTGGAAAATTAGGATGTTGATTATACTTAATTAAAGTTAATCAAATCCTAATCAATTTCCTTTCTTTTACATTCAAAAATTCATAACTATTTCATCCTAACTCCGAATCCAGAAATTCTTTCGCCTAAATTCCTCTAGAATCCTTCTCTACCCGTCTACACCAAAGCCATCTCTATTTACTGTTTATTTGGATTTTATTTTATTTAATGATTGTTAATTGCTTGAGCGGTTGATTTATTCGCCTTTTATTTATTTTGATCGTTAGATAATCACGCGTTCGAAGAAGAGCACGAGGATCCCGACTACGAGGAAGGACTAGAGGAAGAAGACTTCAAAGGCAAGTCCTAACCCCCTTGATCATATTGCGCCTATGTTTGCAAATAATCCTATTTAGAGCCTGTTTTCAAATAAACATGCATAATATTTATAAATGATTTAAATGCTTAGTATGTCCTAAGTAATTATTGATTGCCTCACCTTGACATTGATTATACCCTAATCTCCTTGTTAACCCTAGGTCCCAACATCATTAATCTTTAATGATTTGTTGGATGAAAATGCTGCTTAGGACTTTATTACACTGTGTATATAATTAATCTTGCTACATATGTTTTTGTGTTAAAATGTGTGAGTGCTTGGTGGTGTGCGTAAATGTGAACTTGGGTGGGGTTAGTGATGATATACAACCCATAGTGGGGTATGTTTTGGCGGGACCAGGCGAGGTAGTCCTCAGTGGGGAGGCTATCTCTGGGACGCCTTCCTCGTGAGGAATGGCTTTTGAAGATGCCTGGTTCGGTCATATAAGGACCGGTTCATGTGCCGCCTTGCTTAGCACCCATCGTGCAACCACATGCCTTGTATGGGAAAGGTTTGGAACCACACCCTACTATTGTGTCACCCGGTACCCACCAGGAGGCGGGAGTCGCAGCGGAAGCCAGGAGAAGACCTAACGAGATTGGCGTTAGCGTCCGGCGGTTGGTGATGGCCTGTGGCCTTTATTCCTATGGTGAATGGATGCCCCTGGTTGTGGATTTTCCGTGGTGGTGCCGTGGTGACACCAAGTAGGTACGGAACCATTAGTATGCCAGTCTAAACCATGACGATGGCAAAGGCTGGTGTACCTTGTGGGTAAAGTGCACAACCTCTGCAGAGTGTCGAATCTATCCGGATAGCCGTGTTCCACGGCATTGGACAATTGCGAAAGCAATGGCCACACAAATGATTAGATTTTCTTGTGTGAGTTATCCTTGGCGTGTGTGTTTTGGAATACACCGGTTTGGAGCCGTGTGCTGGTTGTCTGCCAGCGTTAAAACTTGGGAACTGGCGGGATGGATGCATCTCCCCCAGGGCCAACCAACCCCACTAAATTCAAATCTTACTTGACTTAGTTTGCAAAGCAGTTTTGCTTTTCAAACAAGCCCTTGCACAAAAATTGGCTTTTCGGCCGATATGATACCCCTCAGCCTTTATCCTTCGATCTTCCCCTTGCATACATTTTAACCCTTGTGTTAGGACTTGTTGAGTACCTTATGTACTCACTCTTGCTTCAATCATTCAGAAGAAGAACCAGAATATGACTTCCAAGGTGATGGCGATGATGAGTAGGGTTCCCGTCCGCGCGCAAGTCTGCCTGTAGAGTGGGCTCCGCCTCAGCCTTCCGTTGCCGTAGTTCTAGTGTGGTGTCACTGTCCTCAGTGACGCTCAAGTGTGGTGTTTGTGCCGTGTTGTAATAAGGCTTTTAGCCATTGTATAAAGACCTTTTGTAATATAAAGGCTTGTTATGAGACTTGGTAATATTATTAATGGTAGGACTCTGAGATGCCATTCTGTAAAAGTGTCGTATCAGCTGCTGATCCAGGAACTGATACGGTAAGCACTAGTGCTCCAGAAATGGGGTACGACAGCTTTCAAAGAAGTTACGGCCTCCTGGCCTTGGCTTCTATGAAAGTTACAACCAAACACAACCACCGACAAAATCGGCCCACACATCAGAAGTACATCACGCACACCGATGAGCAAAAAAACTAAATAAAGAAAAAAGAAAGAAAAAGTCTCCAGCTTGCTGCCCTAATTGTCTTCCAAAGGGGCCATATGAGTAAGGTCAGCTTCGTCGTGTGTCTTCTCCAATCGTAGAAATCGACATTATTGAAGCTTCTGCCAATCCAAGGACGAATCGCGTCTAACGATTAAAGCAAATACCACTCGAACCACCTCGTTGAAGAATGCAATTGCAGCTGTTGGAGACGGCATAACCTGATGTGCAGTGAAACTAACATGAAGCCACTCAGCAGCCGTAGAAGAACTTCAAGATGATGCCTCTAAGAAGGTTACGACGTCAACCACGCCGCCATCATCCGCCCCGACCGGAGCTAGGTTTGCACCCGAAGAAAATTACTAGCCGAAGAGGGAAGGGTTCCATGACGATGCCTTCATGAAGGAATTTGCCGCTCATGGCGTCACCATCGTCGAATCTTTCGACCGGCACCCTAGTCTTGTTCCGCTGCCACCAAGTCTGCATGGGGATTGGCGATGTGAAGGCAGAGAAGACGTCAGGTCAAATAGACCCGCCGCATCATGAACTCACAGTTGTGAGCCATCCCAGATGCCGGCATGAGACCCATTGACGCCAAAGCAGCCACACAGAACGTGGCCCTCGTCAAGGCATGCACAACCCTCCGGATCTTCACCGATCTACGCGCAGGAGTTGTTGCCGAGGAAGATCAGCCGAGTCACCTCCAAGATCCACGCACAAGAGGTGGCTGCCGCTGACGAGGCGGACGCGCACCCCAAAGACCGCGCACGATCTGGCCGTCGTCGAGGAAGCCAACCGCCCCCGGATCGACGCACAAGAGATGCCGTCGAGGAAGATCCTCAAAAGAGATGAGCGGCCCCTTGTCGTCGTCGACCCGACGCCAACCCCGGGATCTGCTCGCCGGAGAAGAACCAACGCGAGATCCCAACGGAAGGGGAAGGGAGAAGGAGGCGCAAAAACAGCACCCCGCCGCCGCCGTCCTTGCCGCTGCACGGGTTGTGCCGCCAGCCGGCTCCGGCGACGGCCGGGTGAGGCGGATGGAGGAGGAGGAACGAGTGGCGGCGCTGGGATTCGCCGCCCGTGTCGCCCGGTAAGGACGACGCGGGGGCTGCTACTTACCGTCTGAACATTTCCTGTTGACTAATAAAAGAGACGTGAAACGAATGTGGATGCTGCGTTTCATGCTCACTCTGGTCAGGGGGTGAGATATGACGTCTTATCGACATTTGTGAACTGGGTCGAAGGAGAGAGGAAGTACAGAGAGAGACCCCAGCTTCCAGCTTTGCTACTGACACAGTACAGAGTGAGAGACTGGGACAACCTCCAGCCAGCTTGCTACTGCTACTCCTGGCTGTAAATAAAGTTCACGTGCTGAGTTAACGTGGGTAGCTACCGTCCTGGGTAGCAGGATGTTTCCAATATAGCATAACAAGCTGATGTGCAGGCTAATGGTTTATATGCATATGACCAGAAATTAACAATAACAAATGACTATGTTCTGCAAATTGATTCAGATCAATAATTTTTTCAGAAAAATACAGCAGCAAATTCAACATTTAATAAGTTTCCGACAGGTAAGACACACTTCCTTTTATATCTAGGGAATCATCTATGTAAAATCCACTTGCTACAACTTCTAGTACGTACCTTAGAAGCTTAAGCATTATACTTCTAATTTATACTTTGAATTGTTGCTTAAGCTTAAGGCAACAATTCAAGATGATCACTAATTAACAACGACAAATGGCTATGTTCTGCATATCAATTTAGCTCAATAGAATCTTTAGAAAAATATATAAGCAAAAGCAACATCAAATAAGTTCCAGTTATAGCGAGGAATATGGTAATCCTGCATTAGAACCCACTCGAACATCTCCTACAACATTAGAATCTGAAGCAAAAATTCAGACAGACAAAGCATAACCGTAAGACTACTTGTTACATCCAGATAGATGCATGCTAGCTTAGTCATGCAAACGAAATCATATCACCAGATTTGTCATAAACATTGCATTTAACAGAAGCATTTGACTCGAAGATGCTGTGAAGTTTCTGGCATCCTCCGTCACATGGTGAAACCTCATCAGAAAGTTGAACATTCATTCTCTTCAGAATTGGAGCGGATCTGAATACAAGCTGAAGGAAATCCACCTCATGATCAGCTGCACTGAACCCTTGAATTTCCACATCTTCGAGATCAGGCAAGGAGATTTCTTGGTTCCTCCAATTGCCATCTTGATCGCAGTCACAATTCTCTGAGCACTCTGAGACCTATATATAGAAAGTAAAGCATGTTATATTTCAGATGCTACCACATTCTTACTTGAAGACCTAGATGTCTCAAGGATGTTAACTTGAAAAATTTGCAGCAGATTCACAAAAAATATATAATAGAGAACTTACATAGTTTGTTATCAGGACCAGCTTAAGGCTTTGTATAGAAGTTCGAATCAGGAGCAGATGCAACAAAAGTGGTGCAAAGACATGCCCCGACGTTCTGATCGACAGGTCCAAGACTGAGAAGTGATTCACTGGAAGTCGTGCTACTTCCTGTGCGAAGCTCCGCTCGGCAGGTGTATGACCCTGCACACGAATAAAAAAACAATGCAATTAGCAAGTAAAGGATATGATGCGACTTTCATTATCTAATAAAATCCGATATATAGAATGTTAACTAAGGCAGGAAATAGTGCACCAGAGGAGACGCACCGAGTTGTTGAGTATCGTGAGGGACAGGACGTGGACGCGGACGCGAGAGCGACTCCCGTTCCTGTCGCTCCACTGTGTCAATTTGTCCAGGCGCCACTTGTCACCCAACCCAACGCGAGGATGTTGACAAGTGTAGGACAAGAGAAACTGCTCCAACTTGGGCGCCGCTCGCGACACTGTCCCGAACACAGTGCCCGATAATAGAAATACCAAACCGAGCTTCTTTAGTTCTGGGGCCACGATGACAACATCCGCAGGCGAATTGGTGCAAATGACAGCCGTGAGTTCCTCCAACGACTTTGACTCGACCGCAATCGTGTTGATCCACCTGGGGATGCGCACAACCATCCTGAACGTGCGCAGCCGTGGGCAGCGAGAGAGGAGAACACCGAGGTCAACAACGCTGCAATCGAGCGTGAGATTCAACTGCTCCAGGCAGGCGAACTCGCCGGGCGCCGGCGCCAGTGTAAAGTCGTGCCCCACGACAAACAGATCGATCGATGTGGCTCTTCCGAAGCAGGGTAGCTCAAAAGGATCGTCCATTGGGTGGTAGTAGTTATTTTTACACAGCGAGAGGATGAGCTTCGCCGGGGCCAGCCGATCGGCTGCGCGGAGCAGGGAGGATATCTGCGCCCCGGTGGGGTTGCGGACGTCCCTTAGGACGAGGACCCGGAGCTTGAGGGAGTTGATACAGGGGCGGACGCGACCGAGCGCAGTCTCGACGGCGTCGATGCTCGGCGAGACTGCGTCGGCCGCGACGGCGGCGATGCTCAGCTCACGGAGCTCGGTCCAGAGGACGCTCCACCGGTGAGACAGGACGCTGGTGCGCGCAGCCTCACGGGCGCATCCGAGGCGGCGGAGCACGTCGAGGAGCAGCTCATCTGGGAGGCTGCTGATCCGGTCCTCGCCAGCGTCGCCGTCCTCTTGGATGCGCCGTGGACGGACGCGACGAAGGTCTCCTCGCGGAGCCGGCGGTGGCGAGACCAGGCGACGGCCTGACCGGAGCTGCATCGCTAGCTTGATTCCAGGAAGCAAAACTGCATGCGGAGAGAGAAGATACACATGGAAGATGAAGCGAATCAGAAACCGAACGGAAGCATCCATCCATGGCGATGAAAAAGATGATTAACACGCGTGAACAGCTAATTAATCGATCGACGCCAAGAGAAAAAAATCAAAGGAGTGAGGCAGATGAGACCGAACCTGGATCGTCGGATGTAGAGGATATGGATCGTGCACGGCGGCGACTCGATTCGCCGGCGATGGCGAGCGAACGCTCCTCTGGCGCACTCCCTCCCTGTGCTCGGCGTGGTGTTGCATTTGTAGCCCAAGACTCAAGACTGACGACGGGAGGCGAGCCGGCGAGTCAATCCAATCACATTCATCCCTCCGGCGTCTGGTTGCCTTCGGTCGTTAATTGGCGCCAACTCCCGAGGTCCTTCTCTCGTTTGGATTTTGAACCTGACAGAGAGCCTGCCTAGCCAAAAACGATTTGGGCCCAAAGGTTGGGCACGTATGAAAATGAATGGACGCCTGGCTGGTCGCACCTGACCGAATCGTGTCCGTTTGTTGATTGCGAATCGATTGGGAATGGTTTGGAACAAGTCGACAAAAACCCTCGTGACCAAAACACCATCTGGCTGCGATATTTCAGGATGTTGAGGGAACCTGCATCGTTGCCCATGCTTTGTGGAGAAAAGGAATGCGATCGGGGGAACTTTGGCGTGGTGCTTCGACAAAGATATGCGCAGCAGGTGCACATGCTAGCATATGGTTGTCCAGCTGATGCTATCGATGGCTCTCTCTTTTTGAGGATTTTTAAGGTCCCCCATACTAGCTAGTATTCCTCTTCAAATAGTAGCTAGTATTGTGAGGGCTAGTTTTGAAATTGTAGGTTATTTTGATTAGTTTAAGTTTAATGCCCTTAGTGGTAATTGGAAACAATAAAGTGGCCCAATTTGGGACCGGTGAGATCATCTGAACTCATGCCGCCCGTCGGCTTTAATGTACGCAGCCAGAAGTCATCGGCCGCTGCCAGACCGCCGCCGTGCGCCTCCGTCGTCGACAATTCCGTTCATGTGAAATCATCCAACGCTGCCACTAACCAGCTCCTAGCGTGTTGTATGAATGATCGATAGCTTTGTTAAGCACTAATAGAAGATTACGTAATTAATATGATTTGACCATGATAGATCACGATGCAATTAGATACATACACCAACCAACAAATCGTCGACTAGAAATCATTCCAAAGCAATTAGGCCGCACACACGCGCATGCTCCGCCTTGCTGCGCAGGCCGAGGCTGTACCGCTAAATCCTCAACGGCGATGGAGATCCCTGTGGTTCTGCGATGGCCGTGGAGCGGTGGCGGCGACGGCTAGGGTTGCAAAGGAAAGCCATGTTGTTTTTGTCCTCATCATAACAATATAATTACTAGCCTGCCATGACTACTAACTAGTATTGATAGATAAGAGTCAACCGATGTGAACCTTCGGATCATAATACTAGCTAGTATTCTTAAATAATACTTACTAGCTAGTATGGGGGACCGTAAAAGTCCTCTTTTCGAACTGGTGGACAAACCTGATGACCTCATGGGTCAACGATGGAAACATTGCCAAGTACATGTTAGATGCAGACGTGTCAAGGAACAACTATTTCTACATTTTACAACACCAAATCCACTATGTGCAAATCTAACCAAGAATGCTGCAACCTTTTAACATAACACTATGATGACACGGTATATTGCATATCAAGCTAATGTGCCGGTGAATGGTTTATAGACTTACATGATCACGAATTAACAATAACACATATACTTCCTGTTATTGCTAGGAATAGTAATCACGTATGTAAAACCCACTTGCCAAACCTCTTGGATTCTTAGATAAGCTTAAGCAACAATTTAATCTGTCAAACAAAAAAGGCATAACGATAATATTACCTAACACATCCAGATAGATGCATGCTAGCTAGTCCTACAAAGAAGAGTTTTACGGTGCCCTATATCAGTGATATATACTAGTGGTATTTTGAATCCAATGATTCACATTAGCTCCTATCATATAACCATATTTGTCATAAACATTGTATTTCACGGAGGCATTTGCCTCAAAGATGCTGTGAAGTTTCTAGCATCCTCGGTCGCTTGGTGAAACCTCATCAGAAAGTTTAACACTCATTCTCCTCAGAACTGGAGAAGATCTGAATACAAGTTGAACGAAATCCACCTCATGTGATCAGCTGCACTGAACCCTTGAATTTCCACATCTTGGAGATCAGGCAAGGAGATTTGTTCATTCCTCCGGTTGCTATCTTGATCAGTGTCACAGTTCTCTGAGCACTGGAACTATATATATAGAATGTAAAGCATGTTATATTTCAGACACTGCCGCATTGTTACTTGAAGACCCATATGCCTCAAGGAAGGTAACTTGAAAAATTTGCAGAAGATTCACAAAAAATGGAGAACTTACAAAAATTTTCATCAGGACCAGCTTAAGCCTTTGTATAGAATCTCGAATCAGGAGCAAATGCAACAAAAGCGGTCCAAAGACATGCCCTCCCGTTCCGATGGTCAGCTCCAAGACTGAGAAGTCATTCACTGGAAGGCGTAGTACTTCATGTGAGAAGCTCCGCTCGACAGTTGTATGAGAAACTTGCAAATAAATCAACGCAATTAGCAAGTACTAAAGGATGGGATGATACTTCAATATCCAATGAAACACAGGAAATAATTATGCACCAAAGGACTGAAAGGAGGATACTCACGGTGGGGAATATCGTGAGGGACAGGACGCGGACAAGAGGGTGAGATTCCCGTTCCTGTCGCTCCACTGTGTTTCCATCCTCAAGCTCCAGAGACGCCACTTGTCACCGAACCCAGGACCAGCACATGAATATGCGCAAGTATATATCAAGAGAATCTTCTCCAACTTCAGCGCAGATTGTGACACCGTGAACTGGTCATCTATCTCGGATGCCACATTAAGCTTCTTGAGTTGAGGGGCCACGATGACAACATCCGCAGGTCCATTGATCATGGCAAACATGAGCTCCTCCAAAGACACTGACT
Organism: Eragrostis curvula; assembly: GCA_007726485.1. Lineage (NCBI taxonomy): Eukaryota > Viridiplantae > Streptophyta > Magnoliopsida > Poales > Poaceae > Eragrostis > Eragrostis curvula. Next base: position 18,310 of record RWGY01000368.1, on the reverse strand, counting down.
CGATTGCGATTGTTTTGGTACTCAATGCACGAATGGAACACATGCTTAGCCTACCCAGCCGTGGGCAGCGGGGAAGGACACTGAGGTCGACAATGCGGCAACGGTCAAATGTGAGAGTCAAGTGCTTTAGCGAGGTGAAGTCGCCAGCCGGCACCAGTGTAAAGTTGTGAATGTCCGTGCAAGCATTTGTGTCGTTCCGCAGGCTGAGGCCTTGTTCGGTTAGCCCAGTTTTTATTCCGGCCCGTCTTCATGACAGCCCAAAAAGAAATGGAGCCAGTTGGTTCACTCAAACAGGCTGGAATGAAGCCAGGAGGTAAGACTCGAGGCCTGGTTCCGGGCCTTAAAGTGAATCCGGCCGAAATAAGCCCGACTTTGAAACGGGCCGCATCTAACCGAACGGAGAATCCGGCCTTCCTTCGATTTCAAGCCGGGCCAGACAAAGCCGGCCGGAACAAGCTCGTTCCGGGCCACTTTTTGCCGAACGGCCTGAACAAGTCCCCGACGGACATCGAGGATCGATCTACGGGCCGGACGTACGGCTCCTTTCCAAACGAGGACGGTGTACCGTGGAGATAAACGCCGTCAAGGCGAGCCTGCCGCCCCAGGCGGCCACCGCTCAGCTAGTTTGCCGCGCACGCCACTGAGTGACGACAACGCGCCCATGCGTGCGTCTCCCGCAGCAGCTCTGCGCCGCGAAATCCGAATGGCCTGACCCTGACCCCGCATGAAGCAGCGAAACCATTCTGATGAGTGACGATCAAGCTGCCGGCGTCATGCTCCCAGCCCTCGCTCGCTGAGGCATGGAACTGCGCCGGCAGGAGCTTCTGCCGCACTCCCGAATTGTACCTTCCGTAATAGTAAAGGGCCTCAACATATCTGCGGTCGAAGCCCATACAATGTATACTTTACTACAAACAGAGTTGGACAGTACACTAAGATCGGTGGGATCAGCATGCTGCATGAGTAGCAGAGAATTTTTTTTTTCGAGGGATGAGTAGCAGAGATTTAAGATTGCATGATATAGGATATGCAGTACTTGGCATGTCAAAAGTGCCCATTATGGGAGGTTTGCATCAAGTTGCACATGATCAGGTAAACTTCTGGACATAATGATTTTGCAGGCCAGTGATTAAGCGTTCCAAATGGATCGCATTTTATGGACGAACTGACAATTCAGCAAGTGATTCGTGTTTAAACACCTAATAATGATTCAGCAGATAAAAACTTTTCTTGCACAATTAATGTCTTACTTAGTTGTAGCAGTAGCACATCACTTGCAACAATAGAAAGGGATGCATTGCGAAACGATAACAGCTTTGGTCAGACAAAAAAAAACGAAAAGGAAATAGCATTGATGGGCCTTGTCTGCCAGCTGGCCCATATGGATAGACGGTGGATCCAATCCGAGCCCAAGACATGAAAACTGGCCCTTTACGCACCTGACAGCTAAACTGGGCCTAGCCTCAACGTCAGATTGGATCGGACCTTCCTCCGTTTAAATCAGATCCGGCGGCTCCTTGTCGGTCGGATACGCCTGCGCATCAACTCCCAACGCCGGTTCTTAGTTCGCACGAGGACCCAGGTGATCGATGGGAAGACACTCTTGCTCTGGCTCGCTGCGACGGTCGTGTAGTCGGCCACCGATGGCGAGTACGAGGTGATCTACGAGGGCAACAACCCCTTCTCCACGGAGGTGGCGGCGAGGCCGAGGAGGTCGACGGTAATTGGTAAACTAAAAATTCAACAAGAACCGAATCCTGATATTCTGTTGGTACGAATGATCATTGTTCAATGAAGGGAGATACAACTCAGGAACTCGGTTCTGAATGTGTACTACTACTACTGTCCAGAACAGGCGGCGCATGTTTCGAAACAGAGTATTTCTGTGGATCAACCTCAGCTCAGCAGAGCCTTGTGTATGCCTTGTTGATTCTTGTGTGGGAAAAATCTGTCCAATCTGTTGACGTTTCACTGAAATTGTCTTGCCGTGTCTTCTTTCTGGAACTGACAACTGGTCACCTGACCAATTACACTTACAATTTACAGGCTTTGTACTCTCACTGCAAATGAGTACTAGAAATTCCATTCATCACTCTAATATCTTGGGATTTCACTAAAACCAGCTACTGTACTATTGGAAATTTATATTAAATCACTTCAAAATGCCATGAGTTTGTCCTTCACAGTTGTGAAATCGAAATGTATGCCTCCACTCCAGTCCAAGGACAAGTATCACTGTCAGTTCGGAGCATTTTTTTCTTTTTGTAATTTCCTAAGATTTGACTTGAAAATGACATCTTGAATCTTCTGTGCATGACATGTTTCATAGATCATACTGAAGTTGCCTTGCCTTTTCTGCTTACCGGTACAAACAATTGGTCACCTGAACAAATACAGGCTATGTACTGTCAGAAAGTATATTGTTCAAATGAATAGTTGAATACTAGTAATTCCATCCATGAGGCTAATCTATTGGCATTTCACTGGAACAAGCTATTGTACCTTTGCAGATACAATTACCTGAAAATATCAAGTGTGACTTTTACAGCCAAAATAGCCAAATACAAAAGGAACATTCGGACATTTCGTTCAAGTGCATAACAGAACACTTCTAAGTCTTGCACAAAAATATTCAGACATTTGTCAGTAAGGTCCGACTCTTCTGAATGAACCGGTTATGGAAGCTACTGAAGATTAGTGATATTGCAACAAACCGAAAAGTAATGTTCAGCTATTTAACCGAAATATGTTCTACATCTGTCTCTCACTCACTAACAGAGACACAAGACATACCATCAGCCATGAATGTGCAGCCTTCTAGCATCAGTATCTGAAAATTAGCAATCATGTGAAAGTTGCTGCTTACCGCAGAAGTAATCTTCCAAAGAAGGATGCTAAATAAGTTGTCAGACCTCAAATTATGCTGACAATATAAAAAGTATGGAAGACATAAGTCTGGCATATGTTTGAGTAAAACATTTAATTCAGACATTCATAGGGAAGACCTGAGATTGGTGTTCTCTGTCTCAGGCAGAAAACTTTTCAAGAAATTATTGTAGTTCTCATAAATTAAATAGAACTTGAGAATGTTCTCACATGTGAAAAGCAATAGCAAGGGCTCCATAGTTACTAGTTCCAGAAGTGAAAATTAGTGATACTGAAACTAGAGTTCAGAAAATAAGTATGTGGTTGTAGTTAGGGGCCTTCCTTTCTTCTTTGATTTTGTTTGATTTGTACGGTTCGGCCTCGTTTCACTTAATATGAGGTACCTTCTTCTTATATTAATACAAGCCACACTAAATTTTCCAGACCTTTAAAAGAGAGAGAGAGAGAGGGAACAGTCAAACACACCAGCGAGTTCCAAAAAACAGAACAGAAAAACAGAGCATGAAGCAGAGTAGCAGACACCCAATATGTGCGGCTTTTCGTCAAGAAGAAAAAAGAGAGGGTGTTAACAGATTGCATGGCTAAATGTGATTGTCAATACAGTTTATGTACCTTTCATGACTTAGCGAACGTGCAAAAGGAAAGTTTGGTAGTAGAAAACGAAGTGGCTTATGGATGCACCTGTTGAAACAACACACGCATGCCCCTTTTGTTCTTGAAACAATAAAGGCCCCAAACTGAATTGTAGCATACTATTCCTGAATCCTTAGTTTTGGCAAACAAAATGGCATGATGAAATTGCAGAATGGTAGTCTGATTTTCAGTACCACACGACAACGGCATAGAGCTTATGCAAACTTCAACACTCATTCAGTGCCTAACTGACAATAGACTATTGGATAGAATCAGAAGTTTACAATTAACAGAGCAGAGACCATCATGAGGGGGCGTCAGTGATCTAACTCTGGGTTCTTCATCATGTACAAACACGAGATGACTTACTCCATCATGTGACCTTCCTTCCAACGATGAAGAGAAGCAGGTCCCGAAGCACAAGGGTTTCCTCTGAAGAAATAGTATGCCCACAATCAACCGACCTGTCGATCCTTGCGTGAATAATCCGTCCAAGAAATTCGTCAAGCTGTTGCCGTGAGTACTTTCTGAAACTGATAACTGACCACCTCAACAATTTCAGGCTACAAACTCTGAGGCGGTGTTTTGCTGCAATTGAACACTTCGAACCGAAACAGAGTAGAAAACAGAGTTTCTCTTTCGAACCGAAACTCCGCAGGAAATTCAGTGGCCGGCGACCACCATCATCCCCCTGCACGGCTTCTGCTCCAGGAAGATCATGACCGTTCACAAGGAATTCCGTACGCTCATGGAAGCTGAAATCTTCCGAACAGGTTTCATCCTGCGATGAAGAGCCAGCTTGCCCACCACGGCAACAGCTCACCGCGAATCCGATCCCAAATCGAATTCGTCAAAAAACCGCCTCTTCACTGCGCTTAAATCCCAGGCCATCCCCCTCCTCCACACCACGATCCAATCCACAATACCACCGCGCAACAACACCACCGCCTCCTTCCTCCACCATCTTCGTCGAGTTCATCTCCGCCTGCGCAACATCACACCACCGCGCCTCCTTCCTCCACCATCTTCGTCGAGCTCTTCCGTCGAGAGCTCCATCCAGCTAGTCCGCCATGCCCTTCCTGACGAAGTTGAACAAGAAGCATGGGCCAGAACCGGAGCGGATGGTCACGGTGCACGTCGGCGACGGCGAGCCCCGATTCGACCGCGTGTTCGAGTTCCCGGCGTCTCACCTCACCAGACCGCGCCTGGCGCCGCTCGTGGCCATGGCGGAGGACGACCATCAGGGAGGCGTCGACGACGTGGTCCGCATCCGGTGCGATCTCGGCGACTTCGTGGACGCCATGGTCTGGACGTCGGTCGAGGAGGCCGAACAGGGGAGATTGGCCTGCGGTCGGGTGGTGGCCCCTTCCGTCGCGCCCGTCCGGTACAAGCTCCGAAGCACTTTTGATCTGGAACCTCTCTCGGAGGATCATATCCGAGCACGGCAGGCGATGCTGATTTGGATGCTTGATCCGGGATCGTGCGACCCCGCGATCTTTGATCTGGCGCTCACCGGCGACTCCGCCGACGTGGAAGCCGCCGCCGATGTCTTCACCTCCCAGACGCCCGAGCAGCTGGCGACCCTGCGCCAGAACTGCAAGAAGACCACCTCATCAACAGAAGCCGTCGCCACGCGCCGCAGGAAGAAGAAGGTAAGTAACTTCGGTGCCAACAAACTAAATCCCTGCTTCTTCAATTCCTCGTATTTTGCTATGGTGATCTGATCTGAGCCCTCCTTGCTGTCATGCCAGACTTGGCGCCAGAAGATGAGCGAGTGGCTGCGGATCGTGCCATCGCCAGAGACTCCGCCCCCGCCGGCCGCCATCAGCTTTCGCCCTACATGGTGCAAGCACATGAGGGATCGTGATCAAGAAGGACAACCTCTCTACGCGCGTTATATCAAAGCACAGCAGGCCTTGCTGCAGTGCATGCTGGACCCGGCCGCGAGCAACGCCTCCATCCGTGCCGCCGCCACCGAGGTCATCAACTCCCGGCTGCATACCCTGCGCGAGAACGGCAAGACGACCCCATCTGCAGATGCCGTCTCCATGCGTTGCACGTCCAAGTTCAAGTCGGCGCCTGCCGTCCCGACCAACAGCCTCCCCGTGAAGGTTACTTGGCGCCAGAGGATGAGCGAGCGGCTGCGGATCGCGCCGTCGCCAAAGACTCCGCCGCCATCACCCGCCTTCCGCCCTACATGGTACGTGCAAGTACAATTGTTCACTTCTCGATCAGTCGGTCTTTCGATTTCTCTAGACATGTAACTCAAGATGAATTCCTAACGCTCTTTGCGCACGCATGCAGGGCACGGAACCTTAGGACGTCAGTCTCAGGAAGTCAGTGATCGACGAAGATCCAAGCCTACACTACACCAGAAGCTCGTCATGGTGATCCATCAAGCATCAACAAAGATACTTCGGTAGTCACTTCGTATGCTCTTTTGCTATTCCTTCATTTCCTGCACTGCTCGTGTCATTTCGCTTCTGTCCTTACGAGGTTTTGCGCTTTGCTAACGAAGTATGTAGTGCTCTTTAGATCACGGTCTACCCGCATTAGTGTTACAAGAGAAATAGTAGAGTCTCCGGCCTAGGTAGCGAAAGCACACTTATAAGACGTGTTACTTCACCTGCCCTTTAATTGATCGATTGACTTAAGAGAATCGGATGGATAAGAGGATTTTGGGCCCTTAACTAAAGCTAAAAAAAGTTGAGTGAAAAAAATCAACTTGTGCAATAGTACGTGCGTGAGAATACGCATGGGCGAGATGGAGCACAAAGTGCACTCGCTAGGGAAATCACAAAATCCCGTCCACCGGCCGGGTCAATGACAATAAAAAGGAGTAGGAATGAAGAAATAATCCACGCATAGTTGCAAAAGCCGTCCTAGTTCCGGAGACTCTACCTAGTATTTTGTAACATTAGTGTTGGTTGACTTTGATTTCGGGAGCACTATTGTATCTTCTATGGTAAAGTCTGCAATTTTCTTAAAAGGACCGATGTCTAAGTGCCCGTGCATGTGTGGGTGATGAAGGTAGTAGTTACGAAGTCGTTGATGTAACAAATCCCCAAATGTGGGATTCTACAATGATGTAAACTTCATATGTGGATGGGTCAATGAAAGTATTTCAATGTTATGCAAAAGTATGAAAGGCCTAATGGTCGTTTGGTTTGTGTGTTTCATTTTGTTTACACATTCACAATCTTATGGTATCTCCACGTGATTTTGTTCTCTGCAACATGCTTTTCTATATGATCGCCATCGAATTATTCATGACCCATTGCCAACGAACGAGAGGAAACAAGCATATCAGTAATCGAGTTGGGAAAGAGAAAAACAGAGCACAAAGCAGAGTAGTATGTCTCCCTTGTTCAGAATTCAGAGGTGCACTCCCATCGGCAATGCCCGGACTCTGCTGCCGCCCTGCGAGGCATTGGCAGTGGAGCCGCAGCATGCAGCCATCGTCCACCTCGGGGTATAGCCTCTGCAACATGGTTTTGTATATGATCGCCATCGAATCGACAATGCCCCATTGTGTTCATTTTTACACGTTCACAATCTTATAATACCTTTATGTGATTTAGTTCTCTGCAATATGTTTTGGCATATTGATCGCCTTTGCATACCGATGATCGGCCATGAGATTGGTATCGCATACTTCGTTCCGTGCATCAAACATATCAGTAAGCGAGAGGAGGCCGCCAGGCGCCAAACAGAGCACAAATTAGCAGAGTATGTCTTTACACGTTCATAGTTCAGAGTTGAGTTGTACCCACATCAGAAATGCCCATCCTCTAGCGTTCGAGGCCAAACTGAACTATGGGGTGTTTTGTTTGATTACAACATGCAGTTCTCTCTCCCCCTCTCTCTCTTCTTCTTTTTTTTTTTGGTTGGAACAGCATGCGGTTCTTGCTTTGCAATCATCAAAAAATCCGGGATGTTTTGTTTGATTACAATCGACGTACATTGCCTGATGGATCCTACATGCCGCGTACACCTGAGGAATAACACGTGTCACAACCACTAACAACCTCGTTAGCAGAGCAACAAAAAGAACTCTTGTTGCCATATTACATTGCATCGAAGGACCAGAGCTCATTTCGTATAATTCCTGAAAGGAGCATCCTCTGTCATGTTAACCGGCCTGCAGCAATGCTCTCCTTGAGATTCTGCAGCGCTTCACGGACGTACTCGTCACCTTGGTTCGAGTATTTCAGACAGGTGAGCCGTTGCGCAACCTGGTACGCCATCTGAAGCGACTGGAACTCCACCGAGTTGGCATCCATCCTTGCCATTTCCTGCAGGGCAAACACAAAAAGTTTACGACATTGATCAGTAAGAGATCACCGACCATAGAATATCGATGGAGGATACAGGTAACATTGGTAAATTGTATGAAAGCAAGATAGAAATGCGACATAGGGACCTAGAGTGCAACTTCACCAGTTGGCTCCATCCAAGACATAACATAATCCAAGAGTTGCCAGTCATTATTAGTTGCTATTGCAATGAGTAGGTACCAGCCTACCTGCTCTGTGATCTGTGAAGTGATGCTCGTTGCAGTATCGATCACAGAAGCAGGGAGACCTGCCACTCTAGCCAGCCGAAGCCCGTAGTGCGGAACCCGTCGGACACCATCCTTCAAGCGAAACTGAGGCAGGGGGTGTTACAAAGTTAAGACATGAGAAACCAAATGCCTAAAATAGTCACTGCACTGGGTACTAGCTACCTTGAAATCCAAACGATCATTCCTCAAGTCCACTTCAAAATGTAGGATCTTCACATTAGGATACATTGCAGAAAGTTCTGACAATCCTTCCATGTGGGTGGCAAAAACAGTGTAGCTGCATGGACAAATGCACATAGTTAGTGAGGAACTATAATATATGACCTTCGAAAAAAAAGTTACCATAGCCTTCCTTAGTTAAACAAAACCTTAACAAGATAAGCCATGGAATGAACTGTGATACACAGCCGACATCGTAACCAAACAACATCAGTAGCACCCACAGCTTGCCACAGTTCTGATATCTATCAATTACAATATTACAATATTACAATACTATATACTTTAATGACAACTATCTGAAACCTAATAGTGCATAGCCCAGGGTCGCAGAACAATGAAACATGCACATTCATGGTGTAAAGTAGACGTCACAACGGTAAGTAGCCTAGATAAAACAAAAGGACATTGCATATTTGACTCACGAAACCAACTTGGGCGTAAACTACACAAATTCTGGATGCAGGAAATAACAAAAGTCACGAGTCTCTTTTGGAAAATATGCAACATAAGAAAGCAAGAAATAAGAATGCATTATCTGTGAATGTTGTTACTTAATAAGAGGTTACTAATTCTTACGCTTTGATAGACAGAAGGTATTCACAGCAGCTCCATGCAATTGCCAACCCATCAGAGGAAGATGTAGCTCTTCCAAGCTCATCCACAACAATCAGGCTCCTGTAAGTTCATGGACATCAGAGCAAAACAAGGGAAATGCCAGATGTATCGGTTTCAAATTTACAGTGAGATAGACATACTTTGAAGAAACATTTTGCATGATGAAAGCTGTCTCTTTCATTTCCGTCATAAACTGAAAAGATATAAAACATAAAAGACATGGAAAAAAATTATTTCTAGAAACTCTTAAGGTTCTTATCAAACTTTAACTGAATCTCAATAGAAAACAGCAGCAGCTAAGTTGCCAGGAAATCTGTGCACTCACTACTAGTTATGAAAAGAAATAAATAAGTTTCATGCTCGTACAACCAAATCAGTCTGACAAGAATAAATCAACTGCCGCGGACTATTAGTAATAAATAAGTGATAAACACATTGCTACAGAAATAATTGACATTGTTGATGAAACAGTACATCCGAATTGTTTTTTTCTTTCAAATAGTACTATATAATCTGCTACAACTAAAGGGTAGATTCCAATTGATACATAAACTATACAAATAAGCTTAACTAATATTTATATATTATTTCATAAAATCAACAATGTTAATTGTTGCTTTGAACCAAACCCAGCGTCGCTGGTGAACTCTCGGAATCAGAGTATATTTTGTGCTCCTTCGTACTCTGTAGCTGTACTGAAATGACAGCTTACATGAGCTTTTACTCTGTTTCCAATTTACTGCATTAATGAACCAAAAGGCACAAGGACTATCCGAGAAAGGCTGAACAACTACTTATACTTTAAGAACAAATAAACACTATCAAGTTGAGGGGGTTTAAGGATTTTAAGACTTTAAGACCGCACATAGAAGGTAGTCTTGGCAAGGAAACAAATGTATATGTGTATTTACTTTGTTATCCAACTCTACACTCTTCATATTTTTCTAATAGAGTTCACGAACAGATAAATAACAAGGGCACCACGAGCCACATCAGGGTATTACATGTTAAGCTTTATCCTCGTCTGGAGAAAAATATATGTTTTAACATAATCTTATCAAGTGCTTACCGTGCTCGAGTTGTTTTCAACATTGTCCCCATTTCCAATCTGTGTGAATATGCGATCAACCACTCTTATTGATGCAAACTGAGCAGGAACATAACAGCCTATTTGCGCAAGAATGACAATTAAACAAATCTGTTGGAGATATGTACTTTTCCCGCTCCTTCAACAGCAAACAATTTAGAGATTAGATGAGCTTCCACAGATAAATGAAGAGAGCCTGCAATAGCAACTTGGATGCAATATAACACTCACATATTTGGCCCCATGACAAGAACCATATTTGATGCTTCAGAAAGGAAGATATTGTTCGGCTGTAAGACAGAAACAAGTTGTAAGCCAATAATTACTTATGAAAATAATTACGACATAAATAGGGATAAATAAACAAAAATGAAGCAGCTTACAACAAAATCAGTATGCAAACTCTCAAGAATTGGATGTCGTCCGGCATTGATTGCCATGGGACCTTCATCTATTTAATTGGAAAAAACAAGTTCAGGAACAAAGAGAGCTGGAATCCATGTACATTACAGACCAGAGAATTCATGCTTGCATTAATAAGAATATGACTAGGAATTAAACATCCACCTGTGAACTCTGGGCGTGTGTAGCGATCGACAGGCTTTGTAGATATTGTATGTGCAAAGAATTTACAATCATGTCCAGTAGACACAATACTCAGCAAGCAAAGTAAGGATACCAATGTCTTCTCTGATCTCATCAATAAGACCTGAAACGATAAACAAGAGATTCAGGAAACTTAAGATTAATATGCATGGGAAATCAGTGCTCCACTGCTCACAAGGTCCTTTGGTAGAACATTATGTTTTAATTTGCATGGAAATTTTGGTGCGATAGACCCTACATATTTAACAGATCACTTGCATGATTTGCAACAATGAAGGCAATGGTTTATGCAATCTTGTTACCGACCAAAAGGGTTGTGTGTATAGCAAACAAATGCACTAAAACACCTTCACTGCTAAATCAGAACCTTGAGAACAAACATAAACCTAAGAGCATGACATTCACTCTTGCGAAATAGCTAACTGCTACTAATTACATGGAGGGTGACAACAAATTTAAAATATTCCTGTGCAACAGCGATATATGGAACATATTATATGTTACCACAATTCTGAGGTAGAAGCATTATATCAAGTTTTGAGCAAGTGAATGAAAAACTAACCCATATGTTCATGAGATACACCAGAGAAAATAACAGAATCACATCATGACCACGAGAAATGATTACTCCCTCCGGTTTTAAATTGTTGACGTTTGACTATTTTTGAGTTACGTTTGACCGTTCGTCTTATTCAAAATATTAGCTTAAATATACAAAATTATAAGTTATATTTCAATTTCCTTTAGTGATGAAACTAATCATAACAAAAATATATGATAATTTTGAAAATATTTTGAATAAGACAAATGGTCAAACGTAACTCAAAAATGGTTCAAACGTCAACAATTTAAAACCGGAGGGAGTAACTGAAATGAAACAAAATTATCAACTCTTAATTGCTACAGCAACCTTCCAAGCAAAGTTCCGTGCGCAAGAAGCATTCAGCAGCTGCAGACTTGTTCCTAACATTTAGCTGCAAATTTGGGTATAAAATACATGATCATCCAGTATTCCAGTCTAGTTCATATAATATACATATAACAACAGTTCAGCCCATTGCAAGTATAATGTATATTTTATCCAGCCTCTCCTTTTCTGGTTCAATGTTTCCAAAATAATTAAAAATAATAATAAAACAGCCAAAACATTCACAGATACAGAAATGCGGCAACAAAGTCATCTAGTTTACCATTAAAAATGTCGTTTAGTTACTACAATGCCTAGGAACTATACCTAGCTTGGAAGTCAACTTACCGAAGCAAGCTCGAAGCTTGAGCAGTGAACATTCTTCCCATGTCTAACAACCTAATTGATTGCACGAGTTGACTAATATTGGTTAGAAAATTATAACTAATAAACTGATTTTGTAATAAAATGTCATATACCTGAATAAATTTATTGGGAAGCCTATCAGTAATGTCCTTCTGGGGTATGATAAAGTAAAATCCTTGCCTATTGTTATAGGGTATCTTCAAATTTGGCATGTTATATTCTTCCCTGTACTTGTTTGCGAGGTTATGTATGGCTGCCATACAATAGGTTAAGCATGTGAGCAATGAAAATTAGAGAATGAATGCGCGAGCTTTTTTTTCTCGAACACGCAGGAGAGCTGCGTATCCCCCCCACCCCACCCCACACATCAGTTTAATATTACATTCGCGCCTGTTACTAGATAGAATGCACATAGGTAGGGAAGCACCTTCACTGGTGTCACAGAAAGATCGACGAGCAACATCAAGCAGTCCATCAATTCCTGCCTTAACAGCAAAACATTGCTGAGTGCAGGCTACAAATGGAGCCCTTGAATGAACCACATCCTCATCAATGACATCTCCAATTCTAGTACCACAAAGAAAACATAAGAACATTATAAAAGGCGTATGACTGCGTGGCCATAGTTTTTACATTGTTGTTTAATATAACTGTGGTCTGCAAGCACTGAATAGTGGCATATACTGGCTAAGAAATAGAAGAGTAACATCAATTCAAAATCTTAGGAAACAGCCTGATTTTATTTATGTGATACAGAAACATAATCATTAGGCTTGACAATACACAAACAGAACTGCTTGTGCAGGTGAAACATAATAGCTACAAGCAGAATTTAGAGCAAACAACGCTAAATATCTTGTTTGTAAATTTAGACAAAGAAAAAGGACCTACAACTTCCCATTGAAGCAGGAGGTGTACAATACCTCTTTCTCATGCTTTCATATTTAGGATTTTCACATACAGTCTGGTAAATGTTGTGAAGAAGAAAGCTCTTTGCCCCCTCAGAACCTGCATGAAGGGATGGACAGCTAATCATGTACAAGTGATCATGGACAGCAAATCGTGTACAGTGATCATGCAATTGTGTTTTCAAAAATAAAATAAAATTATAAAGACAACAACTATGATTACATCACACAATTGTAAATATCAGCACACGATTACTCTCACAATAGTACCTTTGAGAAGAATGGTATGGCATCGAGAGCAGTTTTTAGAACGATAATATCAGAGATCAGCATCTGGCTCTTTCTACCATTGGCAGGCTTCAATACCTCATCGGTAACCTTCTTGGGCTCTGAAGCAGAAATGACAGAGAACCTTATCTATGGTTTCATAAGATTGTAAAAAAGTATTGCAGCGGTATAATTGTATTTGTTTACTTAACAGCACAATTAGTGAAGAGAATACTAACCTGATTCCTTTGGAAACTTACGAAGACTTTGAGTCAAGCCAAAAAATAGTTCCTCATTGCTCACTAACTCGTCCTGGAAATAGTTCAATATTCAAAACCATAATTTTGCTGCTATTATTACACATCATTATCTGCTAATATTAACTTTAAATAAGCAAATACTCCCAGTTTTCAGCCAACTACACATGAAGATTAGAAACTTTTTAAAAATACATCTTCCAGATAAATATGGACCTATCCAATTGTACATAGCCATCTCTTACATCTTTAAAGAAAGAAGTATAATTGGTCAATCATGATTGAAGAAACTCTGCGATTACGAGTTACGTGTGCGCATACACACACATAGCACACGCACACGCGCGCGCGCGCACACAGAATCTCAAATTAACGGTTCATTACGTCAATACTCGTAAAGTTAGCTACAAGCCAATGTAGATGCGTGAGATAGCACTGAAAGATGTCTAGGGACAAGATTTTCCTGCAATTGTTTAGAAGCCAATTTTTTAGGAGGGAAAAAAATGATGCTGATACGTTTCAGCATTCAGAATTTGAAATGCGTAAATTGGATCCTGACACCCAATAGCAAATTCAGTTTAGCCCTCGGAGCACAATGCTGCCTGTTGAATCTGTTAAGGCCCATATTGGCCCTCTCTTGGTTATATATACTGTACAGCCTAATGACCGATTATCTTCTCTAATCCCGAGGTTAGTAACATGGTATCAGAGCAGGTTAGGGTTGGGACTAATCAACTCCTCTAATCCCGAGGTTAGTAACAGAATCCAGTGGGACAGACCACATAAAACATCCTTTATAATAAAATAAGTATTATAATCTGCTTCATACGTCTAAAATTGTATGCGGTGTTGTACTACAGATCAGTCTGCAAGTCATAAATACATAGTTGACCTACTTACCAAGCAGTCCAGCCGAAGCATTGATGGTTTGAATATCTTTCAGTGTTGTAATAAGTTGGCTCTCAGTAGCCTAGCCCTGGAATAATCATTTGAAACAGATCAGATTCATGAGTTTAAAACTTAAACACACAAACTAATAGAAAAAAGTTTTAATGGACAGTTTCTACACAACATGTTTAACTGGTGGTTTGAAGGCATACCCGCCTGTAGTCTTTGTAGTCTTTAACATCTGGAAGAGGCTTTTCTTTTTGTTGCTTGTGCCCCAAAGTTCAGTATGGAGAGGATCAATAATTTCCAATGTTTGAACACTGTTTGGTTGATTTCAAATAATTATGACAAGTCAGACCTTGCACAATACTTATCGTAATTTTTTCTTTTTGCTCTTGTCGTGGAATAGATTCAGCAAGACACAGATAGCACTACTGTATTTGACATGATGGCGGATCACAAAAAGGATTACCTAGTTGAATCGATGTTCATATGGTCAAAAGACCCATTGAATGTGACCTGAAACGAAGAAAAAACATTCAATAATTGTGAATATGGGATGCCAAAATAGATACAAAAAAAAATGTCCCTGCTTCTAAGTTTTGGCAACAAAATGATCACTATAGCAATTATGGAAAAAAAAAAAGAGAGCATCTGTTGAGGCGAACATTATGAATCGCTATATAATGCATGTTACCTACAAAAAAAAAGTATATAATGCATGCATAGATCATTAAAACTCACTAGTCACTAGACACAAAATGGCTAATCATAAAACTACACATAATTTACATTTTTTATACAAAATAGCCAATGCATTCTACTCAAACAGACAACTTTCTGGAGGCACTGCATGTACAGTAATCAAATAGAAAGAAAACTGTAAACATTATCATTTTATGCTTGTTGATTATGAGATAGATTAATTATGAACTTCAAGGTGAAACAAAGACTTGTAGTAACAAGTTCCACCATTAGAACGGAGAAACCAGCGCTCTTCTGAATTATCTCCCTTGAACTGCCTCCCTCTGTTTTTGTTCTCAGTTTCTACAGATTTGATCCCTGACCTTTGGTACCAGTTTTGTTTCTAGAAGATTATAAATTCACAGAAGCCTATGGAACTGTATTTATAGTGTACAAAGAATAGCTCACCATAAGAACTGAGAACTTACTGATAATGAATGGTTGGTAATAAATAGACCCTTTTCTGATTCTATCCTGTAACAATATTTAAAACAACTTGACATAAGACTTATGCGATACTAGATAAACTTGTGATAGCAAATGAACAGAGTTCAAGAAAGGAGGATCTGACTGAATCGAAATCAGGAAACAAGTGTAATTCTTATCCAACTGGATACTGTGTACAAATAAGAGATTAAGGGAAGGATGGTGTAGGAAAACGGTTGGAAAATGTAATTAAGAACACAGAATGGATAAAAGTACCAGAATCAAATATAAGGCACCCGTTCTCAAAAACAGAAACAAAAATTAAAAGCACGTATTAGCCTAGAACTCTAATCCTAACTTATACCAGGCTTTTTATTTCTGAAGTGTATCTTCCTCAAAGCACTTCAGTTATCATAATCACAACATAAGTAAGATGAAAATACAGCTTCGTATTATTTTATTCCTGCACACGGCAAACTTGTAGGGCCATGTGCGATTGCAATGTGGAGTGTACATACCACTTAATTGTCGCGGAGGCAGCTGCGAGACAAAGATAATACTGCTTGCAATAAGTATCTAAACCAAGGGCAGATGGGGTCTCGAGCTGAAAGATTTTCACCATAACAGAACCCTAATAGAAGAGGGAAGATGCAAAGATGTTAAGGGGGAGTCAGTCAGCCAACGGTTGAAGTAAAAAATACAGTTACGGAAATATAAATAGTTTACCTTTGTATCATCAAAGCAACCACGTGCCATTGTGATCTATAAAAAAAGCTTTACTCAGATTAGAACACAATTGTTTTTTGCAAAATATTGAGAATAGCAGCAAGTTAATACCAGTTACCTTTTGTTTGCTGGGTAATGTTTGCCAACCAGTTCCGAAACTCCAACCATACCATCTGCTGCTGTTTTGTTTGGGCACAATGAGAACCATAGATCATAAAATGAAGAAGTGTCTTTGTATTGTGGTATGAGCAACTGTCTCGATATACTGAGATAGGTGCAGTGAGGCTGATCTCAAATCAAAGGCTTGCAACGCCAACCTGTACAGTGTGTCATTTTTTTAGATAATAAGTCATAATAGATTTTGCAGAAAAGGGATGAACTAATACATAGAAACGATTTTAAACCCCAATGCTGTTCTCAATCTGCATATCCTTCGGATTGAATTCTTTTGTTTATAGCCATAGCACTTTCAATATATGACCCAATGTGTAAATGCATGTGCACACAGAGATACAACACATGTCCAGAAAAAAATTACAGGACACAGCCACACAGGAACTTTTTGTTTCAGGAAAACAACAAATAATAGTACACAAAACATGGCGGTTACAAAATCATATACCTCTTAACAAAGACATTAAACCTAAAATTCTAATCTGCAACCTCCTCTCTGCTCCCGTCCCTCCCTTCAAAGCACATAGGTTAGCACGCCACTTCAATTCAGCCAAAAAAGTCTCCATGACATCTAGCGTTTTCCCTGACAGTTAGTGAAGAGCGTGTAATTCAAATTCAAAGAACAGTTTACTGAACTATGCTTAATTGAAGCAGAATGGAGCTGGAACTTTGGCTGCCCTCCGGATTCCCCGCCACCAAACTAGTAATGCCCTCCGACACCACAATTTTCTTCATTCATTTCGGACCATTCGACTCTAGAGCAGATAGAACAGCGAGAGGAAAAATCGTGCTCCAACAAACGAGTCGCCAATCCTAAAGCGCCCCCAAAGCCCCAAACTCTTCACGAGTAGCCCGTGCAGCTGCGGAACGGGACGCTCGATCGGAAATTTCGAACAATCAACTGAAAAAGCTCCACTCTGAATCCAACTAATTCGAACAATTAACCTCAACCTGCTGCAGAAATGGCGTTTTTACAGCAGCGCGTGCTCACGAGACCGGAGAGCGCCGACCCAAACCGCGACGGATAAACCCTTCGAGTGACGGAGGTGTAGGCCGAAATTGAAAATCGCGAGCGGAATCAACCCCATTCAATCGGATTGATCGAGCAACCACACAAATGCGGGGAGGCGGGCGGGGTTTAGAGCGTCACCTCCTTGGCGCGTTCTCGATGAGGCCGATCACGAAGCTCGACCGGTCTCCGCCTCCTCCTCCGCCGCCGCCTCCATCACCTCCGGCGCCTTCCTCCATCTCCGCCGGGCCGAGCTGCGCAACTGCGCCTGCGAGTGTGCGAATAAGCGGCCGGCGTGGATGCAGTTGGCTTCCGCCTTCTCCTGTCTTGGAGCTTGCGCCGGAAGGGAAGGCCACCTGCCCATTATACCACCGGTGGGTCTCCAGAAGGCAGCGAGAGCGCTATTTCGCTGAACGGCAGGACCCACATGTCACTGATACAGCCTTCTGTTTAATAACTCCAACTACGATTTGTAGTCGTGACCAATCACGGGCCTTCAAGGCTAGGGTTTTTTTTTTAATGGAATCAAGGCTAGATTTGAGACCCTTGAACGTCCATTTCTTTCTCAGTTTCACTTTTTTATCTGAAAGTTCTTTTCAACACCTGTACAATTCATGAAGTACCTGCCAGATTGCTATGAAACAACCGCAGATTCTCTTACAAAATCTGGAGTTTCATCATGCATTGAAATCTAACCAGTCCAATACATGGTATCATCGTTCTGGAGCAAGCGCAGGCAACAGTTGAACAGATATCACCATCTCATACAATAGAAATTTGTGCCAAAAAAAAAAATACACTGGAGCATAACGCAGTACCACGTGGTCCATGTCCAACGAAAGAGCATTGCAGAGCCCCCCGTTAGCCGTATATCATTCTTGACAAATGACATATCAAACAGGTCCTATAAGAAAACTGACCCATCAAACAGGGTGAACAAGCAGAACAAGAATTACTGATGCTCAAGCCACAAAGGAATGTAGCGTATGAACATACATAGTAGTAGAAGGAGCACAAAAGGAACA
>RWGY01000367.1:0-76304 GCA_007726485.1 Eragrostis curvula | reverse complement strand
TTGAAGAATCTCATCGGATCGCCAGAACTCTGCTGTCAACAAGAAATCAAAGATATTATCAGTAATTGAATAAATTAGATTAACAGACATCAACATACAATGACCAAACTCGATTGACGTGGATACAAAAGCTTCAACTTGAAAGCAATCACATCCTAAAACTCAAACATGGCAAAATCACAATTGAATTGGGGGGGGGGGGGGGGGGGGGGGGGGTCTAACAGAGAGAATTGAGACCTTGTTGACCACAACAAAGTAGTTCCTCTGATCAGGAATTCACGCAATCAATCGAAGATCTCATTACAAAGCTGGAACCTGCCGATCTGTTCATGAACAGTAAAGAAAAATTGCAGCAAACCACCGGGGATTTCCCAAAACAAAACATGAACCAACAAATCCACGTGAGCAATTGGTGCCAGATTGTGCCAAAACAACTACAAAGACAATATAAATCAAATAAAAAAAAAGAATCAGAAAAGTATCGCCCCGAAGTACAAACAACGAGAGGACTCGCGGACGAACCGAGACGATTCAAGAAGATTCCGCTCCAGTTGCCAAATGCCAAGAGAAGCAATCCACCGTAAATAACCAACTCCGCACACGCGATTCCCCGTAAACACCAGTAATGACACCAAACAAGCAGAGATTAAACAACATCAAACTCGGCGTATGAAAACAGCAAAACGATCTACGCAACAATGTATCGGGTACGAACCAAGCAAGATCATAAGGCCCGAGTAATCATCAACGCTGTTAACCAGCACAATCACCGATCGCTCTACCCGTTTCCGCTCTAAACAAGTCAAAAACAACGCAAAAATATTCACCGAGAATCGAAACGAGCACGAACCTTGCGATCCCGGGCGCGGCGGAGATAGTCGGCGAAGAAACGAGAGGAACAAATTCCTCGGCGTCTGCGGTTCGGCGGCGGAATCCTCGATCCCCCACGCGGCGGAGATTGGACGCGAGCGGAGAAATTAGGGTGAATTCGGGAGGCGAAAATAAGAAAATTTACTTAAATAATTTTTTAAGGAAATCCGGGGTGCGGCGTAGCAGTTATATACCGGCATGGATGGGGGTTTGCGTTGCGTGGTTGCGCTTCCGAGTCCAAGGCGACAAGTGTCAGTCGCATCGCAGCCGTTGGATTGAAACGACCCGGATCCCTCGTTTAGGCCACTGCCAGCGCATCGCTCATGGGCCGTCTGGTCGGGATCGGACGGCCGGTAGCGGATGGGTTTTCTTGGGGGTCATCCCCTTGTCATGTGTTGTCGGGGCTTCTTTGTATTTTTACCTTCTTTTTTTTAAAAAAAACTCCAGATTGTTATCTATTTTTAGGGCTCAGCACTATCTGTTAATTTAGTCACAAATATTGGCATCATAATAATGAGATATAAGTATAGTATTGATGCACTATTATTATTTTGAAATTTGAATAATCATATTTCATTGAGAAGTGAATGGTTTCAAAACATTGTTTTGTGGGATAGTATATATATTTTTTGTGAATGTTGGTTGCTGTGAATTTGATATCAAATATCAATAGTATCGATATATTCCCTCCCATGAACCATTTTAAAATGTCCTTGTTACGAGCATAAGCACAAGTTAAAGAAAAAAGAGGAACATACGGGCTTTGTTGTTTGTTGTATCTTACATAGGTTACTTCATATTCCAAAATCATTTTGTCTTTGAATATTTTGCCACAAAACTAAATCTCATCTGGCAGTGTGCACTTGTTGCAATTCTTGTTCATGAATAATAGGGATTGAAGATGTGGAATCCATTTTTGAGAGCTTATATTTCTGTTTAAATGCGCTAAAAAATCTTGTATTAAATATTATTACTTGAATAGAGCTAAAGCTCCGTTTTAGAATGCATGATTTTTGCAGGAACTAAATCATTTTATGTAAAGTTCCCGCATTTCAAATGTGCCACTATTAGTTGTTGGCGGGATCTTATGTGGATTCTGAGGGATTTTTTAATCGCAAATCTTGGCCCGAGAGTGTAGCTTGACAGCTTTTCTACCTGATTTTAATGGCAAGTAAGTTTTCAGTTTCAGTGTCCATCTTCAAAGTCTAGCATAGTAGCATGCCCTAAAGTCATGCGGTCATGCTTCTTTTCATTCGGTGAGAGGCGTTAATGTCTTGGCCGTCACGTTTAGTACCTGCTGTCCAATTTTTCTTCTCTGAAATTAAGCTGCTCACGGTTTTGCTTTGCTTGGTTACATGGTTTTCATATTCCTTGCGTACCGGAAAGACGACCCAACAGAAATAATGTAAATACAACACATATCCCAAAGATAACATCTTTTACTAATTGTTGATCTGTTGACATAATAATTCATATAATATTTGTGGTAGTAGCTTTCAGGTCTTGGTTTGGTAGTGGGCAATGAATGGTTCCCATTGGCTGCACCATATTGCGTTTCTTGGCGACCGGTGTCAAGAGGGGCCAAGTTTTGAAGGGTTACATTGGCCCCTCGATTTTGTAGCACTGAAAATGACACATGGAAATCTGGCCGCCTGAAGTACATGCGTCTCAGCTTCAGAAATTGTTCGTGATCACGTGTTCAGGCATGTAAGATTTGCTTCACGCATGGACAATCCAACTCCAAGCTTATCCCATCGGTTGGATATGCTATGCTTCTATCGAGAATTTGAGATGTGATCTTGCAAAAGGGACAAAGCCCCATTTTATGATGATTTCGTGTAGCCAGAAGCATCAATTTACTAGCCTCTTGCAATGGTGTATACATAGTGTTTGGGAGCTAACCAGCGTACATTGAGTTGGTGTACCATCGGCACCCACAAGAATTTCTCTTCTCTTTTTTTTTCCCCGGTTTTCTGTTAGGTGTCACAAGCACTTTTTGATGTAACGTCCTTGTTCCAAATCTAAAGGGCTACCATGAAAGTATCACCCTAACAGCTTTAGTCAGTTCAACATAGGCGTTACATTGATATTTTGCTTGGAAACGTTCGTTATATTCGCAAACAGATGTTATATTACATCTTCAAGTTGAAGCATCAGTTTCCACCAAATAACCCAGCTAACGCTATTGGCAAGTAATGCATTTCAATTTGTTCAAAACTGACATAGTGCACAGGCACAAAACATTGAAGCTACAGAGTGTAACCATGGTTTAAACCACAGGTATAAACATCGATGTTTAGTTCCACAGTTGTACAAGCAAAAACGAAAGAATACCTTTGCCATCTGCGTGTTCGTCTCGCTGCTTTGCAGCAGCTATAGTGTTTGCAGTTATTTTTTCAGCAGCAGCTAAAGTGTTTTCAGCAGCTGCTACAATGTTCGTAGTTATTTTTATGCAGCCGCAGCTGCAGCTAGATGCTTCCTTGAGGCAGAAACAAGGACGGCAATCTGGCTGGGCAACCAATCACATGTTCACATGTATGGAATGCGCAAACAACACCAGAACATGTACAGAAAGAATATTAGAACATGTGTTCTATGTATAGAGTTGGGAAAGAATATATACCCCATTCGTATACAATTTATAACACCGAGTCAAAGAAGCTAAAATCAAATATGGACTCAAAAGAATGTATCAAGAAATCTCTAGTTAAAAGATCTTGTTTCTGTGTTAACCGTTCCAGTCTCCATCCTGACCATGCCAGATCTAATTCACCTTCTTTGTTTTCTTTCTTTCTTTTCTTTGAATTCTGAACTATACTTCACTTGTATTAAACAGATCCCTGATGTCAGGTCCATGTACTGTACGATAACAACAG
Organism: Eragrostis curvula; assembly: GCA_007726485.1. Classification (NCBI taxonomy): domain Eukaryota; kingdom Viridiplantae; phylum Streptophyta; class Magnoliopsida; order Poales; family Poaceae; genus Eragrostis; species Eragrostis curvula. The sequence goes on along the minus strand of RWGY01000367.1, from coordinate 72,558 downwards.
ATTATCAATCTGTATACAGTAGCAAAAATCATTATCAAAAGACGGTCTTTTAGTGGCCAGGGCAAACATAACCTTATTTCACACGACACTATAGCCAGCAGTAAATAAGCGTCAAATGCAATGCAGAGAAAGTTCCATGGATGTCATGGCTGGCATTGCCGATTAAATTGATGTGTACTTTGCATATCCAAACAAGATTTGAGCTGGAGATAGATATGTAAGTTAATTTGACACATTTCTAAAACTGGTTCAAGCTTCTGATGGGACAACCATAACATGAACATGTGTCTAGCATTTCTGTCGAAAGAAAAGAATATGTGTATTGCAATCCCTGTTGCAGCTATGTAGCAAGAAGCAGAAAGGCGACACGCCAAAATGACATAGATCATGACACTGGAGGCTGGCAACTTCCTCCTTGATGTCAACTAGGAATTAAGGTTAGGTTAATGACGTGCCATTTTTAGTGTATTCATTTATCATAAAACAAATGAAAGACGTTTTTGCATAGCTAGAAGTCTCACTCTTTCTTCTACTGGTTCATTTTGCATCTCAGTTCCATAGGTATAGCTGAGATGTTTATTTCATCGACCTCAAACTGAAATTTCCCTCTTGCATCATACTCGACGCTGGGATAAAATTAGAATTACGTTTGCACATAAATGATTTCATTTTTATTAGGACCACATGAATGATTTCATTTGTTTGGGGGAAAACAGCCTAACAAAATTTGCAGCGGGCTTCAATCTCGGCTGGAAACTGTAAAGGCAAAGATCCTTACCGAGGTGGGCGTGGGGGGAGCCAGTGGAGGCGGAGAGCCAGAGGACAAGGGCGCAGAGGAGCAGCACCACCGGGATGCAGTGCACGGCGCGCCCCAGCGCACGCACCCGCGCCGCCTCCCGCCGCCCCGCCGCCGATTGCGGGTCGTAGGTCGGCAGCGCCGATTCGCTGCCGACGACTACGACGCCGCCGCCCTCCGACACGCGCGCCCCACTCGACGACCGCCGCATCCCACGCTCTAGGCGAGACAGACAGACGTCCGATGGTTCCCCGCGAGACGAAAGGAGACGCCGCCGAAGGCGATCCCCCGCGGCTGTGTAGGCGGGCGGGCGGCCGGGCTCGGGCAGCTCGTGCGTCCTCGGCCTCGGAAGCTGATCCGGGAGCGCTGGCCCGGGCGGCGAACGTGGCCGGTGGCGACCACCGCTGCGCTAGACAAGGGTGGGGGGGACGCGGTGGTGGCGTGGTGCCGTGGTTGGGCCGCGCTTCGTTTTACACGCGCGCTTTGACCACGCGGTGCTTCCGGCGCCGCGTCAGCGTTCGGAAGGAAGCAGGCAAGCGCCGCGTCAGCGTTCGGAAGGAAGCAGGCGCGCTGGCTCGAATGGGGTGACTAGTCGAAGCGGGCTGCTGACCACGACCCCCTGCCGGTCCTGGCGCTGGAGCAAGCAGTTCGGTTCATTCCTCTGCGTGCGGAGGCGGCATTGGTTGGTAGATCCAAAGGTTAGTTAATTAACAATTGCCTGTTGCTTACTTGGGTGGACTAGGCTGGATTTAAACAAAGATCACATGGGTCAACACGAACAGCATCTGCCTAATCTTAGTAAAATACTCCTATATGCATATGAACAAAGATCAACAAGTGCATTAGCATTACCTCTTGTAACACAAGAGTTTCACAACGGTTCCACTGCAGGCGTTATTTCAGTCTTAAGAGGCAGAAATTTCACGACGCTTTGCATCAATGCTCAGTTTTTTTTGCACAAATAAAAACCCTTCAAGCTAGGACTGTATTTGGATCTGACTATCAGGTGATAAACATGACGCCCTGTTGGATGAGAGGACGTCGTACAGTTCAATCCTCTGAAGAACGATATGTCCAAGGAGCATATCGATCTCTACCATCAACAAAAGTACTCATCTTCTAACTAGTAGTACCACACTACCACATCCCAGCAGAAACCTGACTGCTTCTTGTACCGACGATGGTGAATGGTGATCCGAACCAACCTCAAAGGGCATCTGGTCCTGGACTCTTGGCAACTGACCGTTCAGTATCACCATATGATCTTGATGTCTCGAGACTCTCAGTAGATGGTGACAACACGTTAGCTACTGAGTTCTCGACGAATATACTGTGATTCTTTGTTAATCAGCTGGCTGCACAGCTTGAGCTACAGCTCATAGACCTGCACAATTTCAAGCAGTCGATATTGGCAAAGCACAGTTATCATGGCGTCAGATAGTTGACTAAAATTGTAGAAGACGATAACTTGCAGCATGCCTCCGATTGCTCACAAAACAAAATTTTTATTTCCCGAAAACTATAATATTTTTGTTCCTCGTAGTGCTGGATGAAAGTACTCTTCCAGAATAACACAAGATTGGTATATGTTCAGATGGAGCTCATTTGATTCAGCCCACTTATCAGAGAGCATAATAATAAGTTTACCTGGGCGATGCTATTCCTCTTGATGAGTTTATGTATCGCCTGTGATAATAGGATCTCAAATAGCTTGCATATCTGCAAAGGAAAAACCAGAGTACTTATTCAAAAATTAAATGCAGTTGAACAATGACTAACGGGCATGATTCAAATGGTTACCTGTTGTGATTGTTTCTCCCACCGTAGCGTTGTGACCTTGCAGACAAATGATCAAGCATAGGTGATTGGTATTTCCTTGAAAAAGAGTAATGCTGAGTGAGACCAGAACTTTCCACATACCGGTCCAGAATTTATAAAATGAACTCTAGCATCCTAGTAATACTCCTTCCGTTCAACAATACATGTCATTCTAGCTTTACCTATTTTTCTCAAATTACATGTCATTCTCACTTCCCAATACACCTTTCCCTCTTCCCGATACAATATTCCCTCTTTCCATTACACCTCTATCTTTATATTTCTCCTTCTCGTTTTCAGTGCACCCACCTTTTTCACTTCTCCTTAATTGCCGTGTCCAACTCCAAAACGACATCTAATAATAAACGGGGGAGTAGTAACTAGCAAAAGATATTTTTTAGAAATCACCATCCTGAAAACAAAAAGAAACATGTCAATCGGGTATTAACATGAGTTATTGTGCCCTTATCGTGCAGCAGCGATATAGCACTTTTCCAAATCACATCTCTCTTAAAGAACAAACACCAGTTAATAAGGGGAATAGTGCATGAATTACTTCCATGGGGAAAAAATTGGGGATCTATTAATGCAGTGACGTTGAGTGAGTTGGTATGGTGTGTGAAGCGTCTCCGCTTTTCGCAGGATCGAGTCGGTCAAGCGCTGATGAACAGACGCAACAGTACAGTATATAAAAAGCACAAATTAAGTCTTTAAATAGTTACATTAATCCATTTAAAACACAGAGTCGCACAACGGAAATAAACGATACAAGTCTAGAAATAAAGTACAAGCGCACGCGCTCACGATACACAGGAACCCGCATCCAAAGCCATGAAGATGCGGACTCGAGAGGAGATCACTCCTCAGTCTCCCAGTGGGCTATCCAACCAAAGGGAAGCTGGCCATCCCACTGTCCACCTCCACCTGTAGAGTCAGGGATAAAGGTGCTACCTGCAATAAAATCATAAAGAGCCAAACCCTGAGCAACTAATACTCAGCAAGTCTTACCCGTCAAATTGGCTATCTACAGCCGACTCCTAATATGCAAGGCTACAAAGGGTGGCTGACTCAATAGCATAACTCGCACTAATTACTTGATCCTTACTTTCAAGTTTTATTTTTCAAGATAAGTACTTATCCAGTAATACAGTGTGCATATCTCTAAAACATGTATAAAGTAACAATACATCAACGGTGACAGTATATATATATAGCCATATAAATAACAGTAAGGTAAATAGACTAGCATCATATCATCCATCATGTCACACTACGATGTGACGCAGTGAGCAAGGTTGCTCTTGACCGAGAGCGGCGGCATCGATGTACATCCTGCAGGAGAAAACCTGACCACACGCCATACGCGGCAAAGGCCACATACGGCAACCGTTTACGCTACGTGCCACCAGAGCTGTACCAGATTCTACTCCTCCCGAGGAAGGGCTCTCCCACCGCAGCCCCCGTCCCAGACGGCTGACTGCGCGGGACGCCATCCTACCTCTCCCAAATACCATGATAGAAAGAGTAAAGTATCTACCAGACATCCAGGGCGACGCAGGCTACTAGGTTTACTAGGCCCATAAAAACACTAGCATGTGATCAGTACGTTCGAACTTGCTCAACAGGGCCAACAACGGACGGTCTTTAATCGACACAGACGGGGCTACACCACCGTGAAGGCCCAGCCTTCTCCAACCATCCTATACAATCAATTCCCCGTCCGGTCTCAACAAATCCTAAATCCAGCTAGTACAATCCAGGAGTCCCTATCATGCGAGTGGGACCTACCACTCGACTTCTACCGTCCGCTAGCCACTAAGCCTAGCAAGTGCTAACGTAACCTAGACCACATCTATAGAAATAGGACACAAGGTAGGATATGGAAGGGTAGTCCTAATGCAGTTCTAAGGTTTCACATCAACTCCTAATAAACCTAATGCACAATCAATTACTAGCCCCAATCAAGTGCGAAAATAAAATCCTAAATAGGGAGGCATGCACCGGGGCTTGCTTGGCTCAGGAGCGTAGCTAACAGGGTCAGCGGGGTCAGTGTCCTGCTGCGGCTGCTCCTCCTGCACCTCCTGGGTCTGCTCCTCCGGCAGCTGGAAGTCCAGTGGCTCCGGAGTCGTCTCTGTCACTACACGTTATGACAAGGAAAATAATGCAAAGTTAGATGTAAGAATATGATGCAATTAATGATTTAATTACTTGATAGGACAGTCATTTACACTGTAAGTGCAAATGATTAACTTTGTTAATTAATTTCGTATGGAGTATTTCCTTCATTAACTTTTAATTAAGTTTACCATTAATCAACTTGGCAAGTTAAATGAATAATGTGATTTCGAAAGTTGATTTATGTCCAGTGGCATTTTTCTGGTGAAGAGTGCTACTGGAAGTAATTTATGGTGAAGTTTCATGATTTATTGCAGAGTAGATTAATTATAATAATTTATACAGTGCAGAACATGATTTAAATCATAAGAAAATAATTAGGCAACATGTGACAGTGGTAAAATGCTCTGTAGGTGAGTTATCAGATTCTTAACAGTCATGCAAGAGTTCAGGATTTATTTCGCAACAGATAATTTATAATGAATTAAACAAGATCTGAACAAATGTTTTCCAAAATACACAATCTGCAAAAGTGCGTTTTGGTATTTTTGCTGGATATAGGATGTTACATGGAGTCCAAATAAATTGGATTTGTATTTTTCTGATGTGTATTTTATTTTCTATGCCTTTTGAAGTTTCTGTGCATTTTCTGAAATTAACTAAATCTGAAAATGAATAAAGATTGGGCCAGCCAATCAGATCTGGGCCACACGAGGGCCACAAGATCTGGGCCACAGCGGATCAGCATCGGCCGCATTGGATCCAGCCACTCAGGTGCAGGGCACACCGAGGACCACACCAACACGGTGCACCGGATCCCGCACAGGCACACCGGATCCGGGACCGTGTGTGGTCACCGGGCGGTGGCCGGCGTCACGCCGGAGCGCGGCGGCGCATCGCCGGAGGGCCGATTCCGGCGGGGAAATGATGAAGCGAGGGCACGGGGAGGTAGCGCGCAGGATGGAGAGTTCACCTCGACCAACGGGGGCTCGGGAAGATGACCGGAGGATGCTCGGCGACGAGGGGCGGTGGGTGGCGGAGGTTCGGCGACGACGTGAGGTCGGGGTGGTCGACGGCGAGATGCACGCGTTGGTGCTCCAGCTTCACGGAGGTGATGTTCACTTCGGGGACCAGCAGGTTGACGACGAGGAGCACGCAAAGATGGTCGGCGACGGAGAGCCGCCCGCGGTGGTGAGGACCGGCGATGGGTAGAAGCTCAAATCCGGCGGCTACACTGCGTAAGGAGGGAAAATGTGAGGTCCTGGGGGTGCGCAAGGTTTATGCGTACCTCCAGTCACGAGGAACATGGGCGAGGCTCACCGGAGAGTGGGAATCGGTCGGTGGCGCGGCGAGTGGCTCGGGTGGCCGGGCTTGGGGATGACGACGCAATCCTCGCGAGTCACGGCGGCATAAGGAGAATGGTGTCCATGGTGAGCCCCAGGGCACCTCGGCGCAGCCTCTTGCACACCAACTCAACTGGGAGGGACCTCGCTACGGCGGCGCACGGCGATGAGCAGAGCTCGGCTCGGCAATGGCGGTGGGCGGGGCTAGGGTTTGGCGCTGGGGAGCTCGTGCGAGGAGGCTCGAGCGGGATGGAGCGTGCGGACAGGGAGGGAGAGCGCCTTATCTGCGGCTGTCCGAGCCAGGGTGGGCGTGGGCGGCGCGGCGAGGCCGTACGCCGTCATCCACGCGGCGCGCGACGGCGGGGAAAAGACGATGTGCCGCTGACGAGTGGGTCCCACGGGATCTTTTCTTTTTCCCGAATTAATTCAAACTGAAATTTCCCCAAACTTTGGCGCTCGATTTGAACTAGCAAACGAACTCCAAAAATTATGAAACCAGTTGCATTCGAAAGATCATGAGATTCTATTTCCATTGACATAACATGCACATCTCAATTCGAAATAGAATTCAAATGGCAGCTAGTCAAAGTTGGACATTTTTGGAACTTTGGGGATTTATTTGAGCATCGAAATGAATTTCAAAAATCACCAAAAATTCTCCAAAATTCTTATTTCAGAAGGGATACTCACTGGTTTTTGGTTGCTCGAGTTGTTGTGCAAAAATTTGACTTCTTTCACAAGCTATGGTTTGAACATTGTTTGAACTTTGAATTTCGAATTTTGAATTTGGTTTGATTTCATCTTTTCTTCAGTTTGGTTTGCACGAGTCTGAACTTCAGTGACACGGGGTGTCACAGTGTGTTTAAAATGCTGAATCTTTGTCTAGCAGAGTTTGTAACACAGTATACGAGTAGCACAGTAGCAAAACCTTACTCTGGAGCAATAAGTTGTCACTGATGACACTTAGAAATGTTATATTGTCACTCAAAGGTTTAAGATAACTGAACAAGAGGGATTACCTAAGCATAATGCTCCAAAGTTCTCAGATGTCTTCAAAACAACATCAGCAAATAGCTGCGTGGGGACATAGCATGTTCTTGTTAGCCAGGGAAAGAAAAAAAAACAGAAACAGACAGCCTGCAAATCATCAACTTCAGGCTTCATAACTGAGGATAGATGGAGACTACTAAAGGCAGAGTAGATTCAACAATAACATCCTTCGGTGATAGCTTAAATGGATGAAGTCTAACAACATCCAAGGTAGCTATCGAAGAGAATTTAGATTGAAATATTTAGGTATTCGTATGGCCTTGAACCAAATCCTAGAAGTTTAATGAGGGAAACCATAGAAAGACCTGCTTAGCCATACGGCCCATACCTCAAAAGCCATTGTATTTCCAAGGCGTCTATCTACGGCACGGCTCTGGAGTGGCAGTTGTTGTATTGCAGCTGACTAGCCCAGGTGCGCGTGAGGGGACGAAACGAAAGCCTCGCCGGCGTTGCGGGAGTCAGCGACCAACACACGGCGGCGCCGCACGGCGTCGACTGATTGAAGATGACGGGGCAGGTCCAGCTGCTGCTGGTTGAGTCCTGGATGGTAGAAGCGACGAGGATTTGAGGGCGGCAGCCTCGGCGAGCACAGGATGAGGGTGCCGCCGCGAACAGCGGCGGCGGATGCCTCCGCGGCTCCCGCCGGCGAGAGGAGGGAAGCGGAGATGTCGCGAACCATTGCCCGATCCGAGCCGTAAATTGCACATCCAACGGCCCAGGTATGCGTGAAACCAGTCAACTAACAATTTTACATATTGGTCCCTCGTTTGGATCGCGATTATTCTTCGCGATCCAATTTTTTACACTTACACCCCTAAAATGGATCGCGATTAATAATATTTTATATTTTGCCTCTCAAATTGGATCGCGGAGCAGCCGCAACGCTGCGTCGAACCGAACGGTGAGAGTTCGGTTCGCTTCTGCTCGGTTCGATCTCCGCAACGTGTGTGGGACCTACAAATGACCCTACCAATGATTAAAGTATGTTTTCCTTTCTCTTTTCGTTGCTACTCGTGCGATGGATGCGGAGGTTTGTGTCAGAATTAATAGTATTCTATGTAGGGGTGGAAACGGATCGAATACGAATCGGATAGTGCCTTTCCCACATCTATATCCATATTTGTAAACGAATATGGATACGAATACGAATGTTTTCGAATACAAATACGGATCAAATATTAAACGAATGCGAATACAAAAGCGAATGTCACTATAATTCGGACGGATACGGATACATCTAATTTCTATGTTGTTAAGACAACTACTATACTTTTTTCTCTCTAAAGTATCTTTAATAGCATTATTTCACATGATCTACACTAGTTCATATCAAAATTCAATCAATTTTATAATATTTTTTATATAATATATGGGTATATTTATGATATAGTAGCGGATACGAATACGAATACGAATATGTCGAATATCTGATGTCAAAACTCAAACCATATCCACATCCATATTTTCTAATCGAATTCGAATACGAATTCGAATAGTGTAAAAATATTAATCGAATGGCAAATTTTGTACCACATTTGCATTTCATCGGATACGAATATGGAATAATACGGATTATCCGCATCCACTTTCCACCCCTAATTCTATGCGGTATAGTGCTGCATGGTGCGAACCGAGTTTAGAGTTCGATTTTCGTTCTGACACGCATGGTTCGGTTCGAACAACGTATATTGTTTGCTTTCTATCGAACATTGTTCGCTTGCAACCCAACGTTGCTGATGCCCTAATAGTCGCGATCCATTATTTTGCAGAAAACCCCTTTTATTTGCAAATAAGCCCCTCCGCCGCCGTCACCCCATTCCCCTCCGGCCGTCGCGCCGCCGCCGGGGACACGGACCTGCCGCATAGCTCAGCGACCGCCGCCCTGCTGTGGAAGCGGATCCTGGGCTTCGGTCTCGTTTACCCCCCACCTCCCGCCGATCTTGTGCTCGTCCTCCTTTCCTCTTCCCCTTTTCTGTGCCTCCAATGGCGACGGATGCGGAGGCTCGACGGAGCTAGAGAGGTTGTCTTGATACACCTCGCTCCGTGGATTCAGTGACCCTGTCAGTGATCTCCAGAACGCCGCGACCTTGTGCAGCTGTTGTGCTCGACCACCGCGCCATGGTACCCCGTACCCGGCCCAAATTCAGGGTCTCCGGTCCCCGGCGCTTCCTGCGCCTACTACGCCATGCCCTGGGGCTCTCACCTGAGAAGAGGCAATGCATACGCCTTTGGCATTCTAGCTCGTTTGATGCAGCCGAAATCGCTTGGGATTTTGCTTGCTGGTGGTGCATTGTCAGAAGCTTCAGTTGATAGGTTCTTTGGGCAACAGCAAAGTACTCCTAGGACGAACCGTCGACGGGGTCAGGCATCCGGGGGCACTCCTCAGATCTCAGCACTGGAAACAAACATCCACCACCACCCCGCCGCAGCACATGGCGAGACCGGAGACAGCGAAGACAAACCAGAGACGAGGCAACGGAGGCGAAGAGGGTGCGCTTCTGACGGTTTCAGTGCGACTAGCTTGTTGATGGGCCACCTAGAGGCCAACTTAAGAGCCCAAGGCCTGCGAGGAGGACGACGATCCAGTGAGCCGCCTATGTGCAGCGGCACGGCCCATTTGGACATCGAAAAACACCTAAACCCACGCGAGGGTAGAAGCGGACTGCGAAATATCCGGAGAGCTTGCAGAAATGGCGACGGTGCGGCCGCTCGCCATGCCCGCCGCCTCGGCCGCGCTGACGACTTGCATCTCCGGCGCCCCAAGCCCCGCACCGTTTACCGGAACCCGTGCGCACCTGAGTCTCCGCCTCCGCGGCTCGCCGCGGGGCGTCTCCTGCGCGCTTCGCCGGAGGCCCACCAAATACAAGGTAACATCACCACACACACGCTGCTGCTTGATTACTCTTAGTCCCGTGTCCGCACTATCTTGATCGGTGGATGTGTCTCTGTTTATTTGTTGCTTGGATGAACCTTGGAATGCCCTGGGGCGCGTGACTTAAATTTGGGTTAGTACTGAACTACTGTAGAAGTAGTAAGTTCGGGAACCGAATAAGGTGATTGTACACTTGTTTAAGATATGGAACCTTCTCAGCTATGTGGTGAAGTGATTCCGTTTATCCATGGAGGAATTATCGAAGAATTTCCCAAATATTAATTGTATGGCTTTATCTTTTACCCCAAACATACTGCTTACAGTAGTGTGAGGTTCTGGCCTATTGGGCTTCTTTATGTTCCCCCGTCCCATATCAGTATCCCAGAACTTTGACTGGAAGACTTGTTGACTGAATTTCATATTCCAGACTAAAATACAGAATGAGGATGTCACTCCCGAAGAGGACATGGACGATGAGGATGAAGACGGTGCACTGGAAGCAATTTTCAAGCAGCTGGAAGAAGATCTTGAGAATGATGACTTATCTTTTGATGACGACGATGAGATATCAGAAGAGGATATGGCCAGGTTCGAACAGGAATTGTCTGAGGCTATTGGGGATGTTGGGGGTGCTGATGAATCAGCTGGAGACTTGTTCTCCGGTTTTGGAGATTCTGGTAATGATGAGAAAGAAGCTGGAAGTGAACAACCAGAGCTTAAAAGCTGGCAACTCAGGAGATTGGCTCGTGCGCTGAAAATAGGCCGGCGTAAAACTAGCGTAAGCTAAAAATTCATGATTTATGATAGCATGATGTAGGAACAGGCAAAACTTCAAAATTCAAATTATTAAAGTTTTTTTTCCTTTTCTCTTCCATGTACTCTTTTATGCTGCAGATAAAGAATCTTGCAGGCGAACTGGGCCTAGATAGGGCTTTGGTCATTGAGCTGCTCCGGAATCCACCACCAAAACTTCTTTTCATGTCTGATTCTTTGCCTGATGAAACCCCTTCAAAACCTGAAGTGGAGGAAGTAGAGCTTCCTAGTTCTATTATTGTTGATGAGGCTGAGGCCAGTCATGCCACTGAAATCAATCCAGAGATGGAGCTTCCCATTCATGTAAGGAGCGCAGAATGGTCAGCACGGAAAAGGCTGAAAAAGGTGCAACTGGAAACTTTAGAAAGAGTCTACTTGCGAAGCAAACGCCCTACGGTAACTAACATTTTCATCAAGATTATAAATATTACTGAATAGATCATCTCTCGTATTAATATTGTTTATTTCCGTTATGGTCTATTCATCTTTTGTAACTTGAAGTGACATGCTTCTTTGCATTTGATGCAGAACACAATGATAAGCAGCATAGTTCAAGTGACAAACCTTCCACGAAAGACCATTGTTAAGTGGTTTGAGGATAGAAGGGAACAAGATGGGGTCCCTGACCACCGCGCTGCATTCAAGAGATCCTTATCTGAAACCGTAGCTAGTTCATAACTTCTTCAAATAACCTTTGCTGCAGTGTTCGCTTGGAACCACTTACAAGCATGTAAATTTGACTTTTTAAAGTGATACAAGTTTTGAAAGCCCAACATGGAGTATCTTTTAGATCGTAGCAACACTATCAGACCAGCCAATGTGACAGGTACAACTCCTAACTGTCACCTTGCCATTTAATTAGCTTCACTCTGGACCACCATTTGACTATTGGCTTCTGTAAAAGTTAGTTTGAGCTCTGTTGACCAGATCTTGGTTTGCTGAATGATAAATGTTCATAGATCCTCTCACTGTTTTACTTAGATTGATTTTCTGGTGTCGGAGCTAGGCATTTCACATGATCTTTGTCGCAGTCTGGTTTTTGTGGGGGCATGTGCCCAGTATTTTTTTCTTCTGTTTTTCTGTTCTTTTTATCTTTGTGCAAGATGCAAGGTTTCCAACAGTAAAAGTTTATTATGAGTAGTGCCTACAATGAAGCTCTATGACAATCAATATCAGATGTTTAGAATAAGCAGTGACAGTACCATGCATAGAATTAGTGATTATGGCCTAAGCATCCAATTTTCTGGCTTAATTGAGTAATTTTTATGGCCTAACCATCCGATTTGTGGTTTTGGAGTTTGGGTAGGTGAGTTATAGATTGTACCTCTGCCTTGGTTAGCTCAACTTCATGATGCGCTATTTTTTAGACCATAGGATAACCCTGCTTTAGGAAAGCAATAGAGTGTGGCTGGTAGGAACCAGCTTACAACCACCAATTCACAAAAATTACCAGAAAAAGAAAAGTCCTAAGACTTGCAGAAGATGTAAACGAGTCTGAAGAGCAACCCAAAACGGGTGCGCAAAAAGTTCAAGAGGTCTCCTAAACGTCAGAACACAACTATCCTATTACATAAACGAGGCAAGGCTTCAGCTTCACTCTCCTCCCGTCAGGAGCAACAGGTGATTTCCTTTTTGTTCAATCTTGTTCCTGACGGCCTGAATGAAGAACTCGATGTCTTCACGAGCCTCCTGCGTGGATAGGGCCTTCCATCTCTGCATTAGTGATAGCATACGATGAATAATCGATTGCGGAGACGGGCATAGCTGATTGCGAAAAACGAAGTCATTCCGGGTGAGCCACAATGCCCAGCATATGGCCCCCAGCATGAAAAACATTCTATTATTACTCTTATGACCAACTCGATTTAAAGCTATATCCACGAAGTTCACTAAGTTAGCCGGTACTCTATTCCATCCCAAAGTCTCTTTCACCACGCACCAAAGGTAAACTGCTAAAGGACATCTAAACATTATATGCTCCGGTGTTTCTTTCTGCCCACATAGTTTACAGTACTCGCTACCCTTCCATTTTCTCTGTTTTAGAACCTTTGCCGCTGGAATTTTATTCTTCTGTAATTGCCACAGAAAGATCTTTATTTTCAAAGGTAATTTCGTCTCCCACATCTCTTTTAATCTTTCATCTACTGCCCCCGGGAACGTTAAAAATCTATAAAGTGATGCTGTTGAGAAGTTTCGTTTCTTTTCGAAGGCCCACTTCACAGAGTCATTATCCTCTCCTAAGGTGACCAGGTCAAGTTTGTCACACATTTCAGTCCACTCAGCCTCCTCAACTGCACCAAAGGCTCTTCTGAAGGAGAGATTGACATTATTTCCATAAAGAACCTGTGCCACCGAGACATTCTGTTCATAGCATATCTCGAAAATTTTTCTGAACTTAACTTTTAAGGGAACATGGGCATAGCTTCATGATGCGCTATACCTTACTCTACTTGAAATGTCTTGATATTGAGATAAACGGGTCTTGGACTGACGGGTTAGCTATCTGGACTGATCATGGGATCAACAGTGTCAGATGGTAGGCAAGTGTTCTCTATGATTTAGATGATTAGTTGTTGACACTTATTTAGGACTATATTTGCTGCTAGACCTCTATGTTGAGTTTTATTGTTATTGTTTTTGTGTAGAGTTTTTAACATTAAGAGCAGCTGTGCCTCATCAACAAGCTGTCAATCACCATAGACCTACGTATTGAATGGTTGTTGTGGCAGATGAAGAAATAAGTCAGGGCTCATCCGACTAAAATTATGTGGAGAGACAGGGAAAGGGGGAGGTAGCATATCTCATATGGGCCTGTACAACAGTGTAGTGAGGTTGGGAAGCAGAAGAAATGCTTGTGGGGCTCTTGTGATTAGGTTACCAGGAAGGGAACTGGAAGAGACATGAGAGAATGGAGCTGCGAGAATACAAAGATAGACGGCGATACCTGATAATTTGTGTGTGCTTATGATGCAACTGAAGTTCAATAATTCCGATATAGAATAAGAATCTCAAGAACATTATTATTTAGTTTTTTCTCCTCGGGGCTATGTGTAATGATGCTGGCTGTGAACTGGTTCTAACTAGAGCCGAGTACAAATGCACAACTGCCATTTGCCTTTGCTTCTTCTCCTGGGCCCTCTAGACTTTTTCTTCACATGTACTATTCCATCATTAACCAGTTACTGGTATGGACTGTCGAATGTCGATATCAAAGATTTATAAGCAATCTTTGTCATATCTGTTTAACACTTTTAAGCTAACGTATATTATACACCTTAAATCTCTGTGTGAATACTGTTATATAGTCGTGTCATTGAAAAACCCTTTTGTCAAACTTTCTACTTTCGTGTGTGAAAATTGCCCTCGTTACTCTCAGGGAATTGTCTTCCTTCCGTAGTGGGTTTGGTGATGTCTAGCTGCTTCTTTGACGCACTTGTCTTCTCTCTGACCACATGCTCATGGTGGACAAGTAAAACCTGTCATGTGGTGGAAGATAGAATAGCAGTAGCATGTAGTAATCTAATCTGATTAGCTCCTGTACTGTTCAACATATGCATATAGAAATCTCTGCTGAACCCAGTTAGTTATTGGAAAACAGCCTCTGGCACCCAAGGCTCTCTATGGCACCGGCTGTTGACTGCTCTTCTGTCTGCACATTAATGGCTGTCTCTGTCCGTTTACATATATACACACACCGGGGGCCTGCAGAGGCGGGCAAACCAGAAACACACCCTTCATCAGTTCATCCTTACCCTGTTCTCCACAGCTGCCCTTAAGCTGGTTCTTCGTGCAGAAGTGGACCGGCGTTCATGGCTGGGCTGCAAAGATCGGCGACGACTTTCAGAAGATCCGGCTCGTCAGGGCTCGTCTGGGACGAGCGCTTCCTGAACGAGGCCGAGGCCGGCGCCGAGGCGAAGGCCGGTGCCGATGGCGCCGCAGAGGAGCCCCAGCCGGAGCTGCGGCACTCCCGGAGCGTCGGGAGTATCGGCATGTTGCGCCGTGGTGGCCGCGGCGACGACAAGAAAGCCAAGCACAAGAAGCAGAAGCAGGCTCAGAAGGAGGAGGCGCGCGGCAACCAGCAGGTGTTCCGGACCAAGGACGTCGCCCGGGACGTCGACCCGCCGTCGCCGAGGGTGTCCGGATGCATCCTCTGCTCCATCTTCGGGAGCTCCGGCTCCGGCTCCAACTCGACGCGCCGCCGATCCAAGCCCAGGAAGAAGTGATGACATCAACACCAACGTACGTGTTGTGCTGCTGCAGCGGTTTTCACTGTAAAAAGTTTAAGCCATGGATGTGAGCATGTTTATACTAGTAGAGTGATATAAGCTTCGTTATACTCGATATACTTATGTCAGTCAGGTTAGTTCTTTGGGTTTCTTTTGGGTCAGTTTCTTGGTTCAGATCCATGCTTCAAACCACAGGTAGAGCTTGTAGTAGCTGGTGAGCAGCTTTTGAGATCTGGAATTGTTCTTGGTTTGGTGTTGCATCCCTCTTCCGTGCCCTGGTGGTACCTTGAAACAACATCTTTACTGCTGGCATGTGGGGGAGTGAGGTGCGGTGTTGCTGTTGCCGACTTGCCGGCGCCTAGCGGTGTCCATAAAGAATTGGCGCGATTCCGGTGGGCATATGGGCATGGCGCGTGCCCATGTGGAGCTTGAGTTGGCCTTGTGGTTCGTGAGGCGGTTTTGTTGGGAACTGCGGAGGACGGGCGCATGAAATGGTCCGTTGGTTGGGGGTGCACATGATGGGCGCAGATGCCCATGGTCTCCTTGCCTGGGCGGCCGACCTTCTTTCTCGTCCTTCCTCGATCTGTAAAGAGCAGCGACCGTCGAGGTCCAGAATTTTCAGAGGAATTCCATGGGATGGATGTTCACAGTTAAATTTAGAACATGTTTGACTGAGCACTAGCATTCCAAACTAAGGCCTAGCTGTTGAGCGCTTGCTAGTTGTGCGATGTGATAACTTGCAAGCTCTTGTTACAGCATTACTACAGCGCAACACGAAGGGATAAGAAGCACGGAAAAACCACAGATGTTACGTCCTGTTTCACGAGAAGCAAGGATCGATGCAGCGCATCTCAATTAGGCCATGACAGGGACGATGCAGGCACAGGCACGGAGGTTTGGTGCGACGGACGACGATGATTATTCGGTGTGAAAAGTCGGTGCACGATATGATTGTGCCCTGGCCTGTGGCCTGTGTGGTGTTAGAGAGGGATCGCCATCCGTTCGTCCGTGCCGTCCATGTCGATGTTGACGTGAATGTATATCATCTTAGAGAGGTCACATCAAAGATAATTTTGTTATTTAAAAATATTAAATAAAGTTTAATTACAAAACTAATCGCAGAACTTCGGGTCTAATTCGCGAGACGAATCTAACGAGAGTAATTAAATAATAATTAAATGATGGTTACTGTAGCATCACTGTAACAAAACATAGATTAATTAGACTCATTAGATTCGTCTCGAAATGAGCATTCATCTGTTAAAAAGGTTTTGTCATTAAATTTTATTTAATGCTCCTAAATGATAAGATTCTCTTTCATTTTAGAGGTCTAAAATTTAAAGAGGTGAAAACGAACGGACCCCCCGACCTCCCTGCTGTCAATGATATTTTGACGATTGTCGCGTCTTTGTATATGGATCCACTGTCTTGGAGCCGTCTCTTTCTCTAGCGCCTTCTTACGTTTTGCCTTATCAATGTTTGAGTTGGAGCCGGACGACTGTTTGACGGATTGGTAAAACATAATAGGAGCACTCCCCACGGCCCCACCCGACCCTGCACCTAATGTTATTCAGCCTGTTCGGCAAGCTGTTCTGCGGTTGTTTACTGTAGCTGCTGGTAGTAAAAATAGAAGAGAATATTGTAGCGGGTGCTAAAGAAGTAACTGCGAACACTATAGCGGCTGATGCAAAGCAGCCTGCCGAACACATATTATCATTGAGGTTAATCACTTATTACAATTCAACGGCGTCTTCTGGTCGAATTGTTAGTTTCCGCCGGTTGTTTCAACTAGAGGTAAGGTTTGTTTGTTTGGTGGAATTGCCCCGCGCGACCAGGTTGCTCATTAGTCACCGGTCCAAAACCGTGGCTCCATGTTTCCAGGATAGTAAAGCTTACCAGGAAACATCTAACCATCTTCCGTAAGATTTGTCCTCCCTCTCTTAACGCATGAATGCACGATATACAGGTTTGTTGATCTGGACCGTTCACCTAATGGTCGCCACCAAACCTGCCAACCTGACCCCGTTCCCGCGTTTATGGCGTATCTGCTTTTTGAGCTGTCTCTCGAAAACACTTGCGCTCTAGTGGGACTGTGGGAGCTGATCAAGGGAAGAAGACAGCGGGAGGAGCAGGAAACCGGGAGTACGGTGGCGGGTGCGCGTCGCTGACGCTGAGGTGGCGCGTCAACCTTCGTCAAAGGGAATGGGCCTCGAAGCGTGTGATTTGCAACGCTCGACGAGTCCACGGGCGCGTTGCCGTGACGGGCCCATCGTCATCGGAGAACGGCCTGTCTCCCTCTCGCAGTCGCGGGAAATTAAGCGAGCGAGCGAGCGTGCGTCGCAAAGCAGCGGGCCAGCGGCGGCGGCACGGCTACGCCGCGCGGCGTCGTGATCGAGCGAGGCGTCTCTCGATCGGCGGCAATCGGAGAACACAGCTTTTACCGTACCAGTGAGACGAGGCATGCACGCAACTGGTCCGTGGTTCTAAAAGTTCACTCGGGCGTGCGTGGCCGTGTTCACGTGATCAACTCGGCCGTGACCCCTGCCGCCGCGGTGCCGGGAGGACCAAGCCGCTGCCGGCGCGCCTGGCCCTGGCCGGAAAGCGAAGGTACATATCATGTCGTGATCCCGCCCCAGCGACGCCAACGCCCTCCACGCGCGCGCGCGGCCAATCACTGCTGCAAGTTGTAGCACAGAGACAGGTATACGCGCGCGCGGGAACGGATGGAAGGAAAGCACGAACGCGAATTGTAACATCCCACTCAATTTTGGTCCCTAATCAAGTTACTAACCTCAATTAGTGAAAATGATCAAGAGAAATCAAAGAGAAATGAAAAGGAATTCAAAATCACTTCAAATTGGATAAATTTCATCCAAACAAGCATTTGAACTACAACTTTAAAATTTTCTATACAAGTGGACCCAAATGAAAAATTCCTCATCATCCAGGGGATAAAAGGGAATTTTGGAGATTTTTGGGGATTTTTCTGCAAAAGTCTAAAGGGTCAATTAAATGCTTGTCCTTTTTTTCAAACTTAGGGTTTGAACGAATTTTAAATTCAAAAATAAGCCGAATTGGACAAACTCGTAATTAGAAAAGTTGTTCCTCTCAGTGAAGCCTAGCAGACCTGAATTTTTTCAGATTTGTTGGAGCTCGGGAAGACCAAATTCAAATCAAATCAGTTTGAACCGAAGAAAATCATCAAAATTCGAAATTGACACTGTAGCGACGGGTGTCATCTTCCTCGTCGCGCCGCACTGCCTAACCCTCCTGTGGCTGGCGTCATGTCGTTGCACGGCCGGTTCCCCACGGTATGGGCGTGCAGACCACTTCCCCAACCTTATCCTCTTCCTCTGCGTCAACGGGCACTCCTCCTCCTCCGTTCCTTCCCACCGAAACAGAGCCACCATTGTTGCCAACGTCAAGCTAGCGCTGCACCTCTACTCCATTGCTTCCCCAAGCTCAACCACAACTGCAAGTTTGTGCACAAGGGACTCCTCTAGCTTCCCATCCACTTCAATCGGAATTTCCCCAACCGTAGCTAGAGATCGAAGGAGAATTTTAATGGTGGCCGTCAAGTGACCTACGTCGGCTTCACCGTAAAATTCTTCATCTCCGGTGAGCTATATTACAATTCCTTGCATTTGAAGCTTACTCTCATACCTACTCATCTATTTGATTCATCTATTGTGCAATCCCACCACCCAAATCAATGAATTTCTTGGATTTATGGTCGCTGCCTGTACCTCTGTTCTAAGGAAAACGAAGGTGGCAATTTCGTAAATAACTCGAACTTGTTCAGAAATTGTACAAACTTCAAAAATCTATATCTGGAGTTATGGATATCCAAAAATTGCAAACTAAATTGTTCGGGAATCCTTGAAGTGAGATCTATCTGTTGGTGCAACATAAACATCTGTAGGATGTATAACTAATTTTCTAAAAATCAGAGAAGCAAAACAGAATCTTAATTTTATAACAATAACTACACATGCACGTGAGCTGATTTTGGCATGCCTGACCTATGTTAGATCCCTCACCATGTCCCCAAGTCCAATCCATGAAATTCATCATAACCTTTAGTTAATTTCAGTTTCAAGTCTCTAGGATAAGTATTTTTAATATTTTATCCTTAATGAGATTTGCTCCAAATTTTGGATATGTTGCAATCCAAGTAATGAATTCACCAAATAAAATGTAACATAAAATTTTAGCCTTCCAGAAACATTTTAAGGAAATTTTACAAAGGAATTAGTGTACATATTTAACTAGTTGCTTAAAAGACTTTTTCCCAATTATATCCTTAAATGTTTAAGCACCTCACTCCTGATCCTAAGTCAGAGCACATGTCATTCTTACTCAATAACATCATGATAACATTCTGTCAAGTAAGTTCCTTGACTCGTGTCGCTAACTTTTATTGTCGCAAATGCATCCATTTAGGAATCGACGCCGGACTCGAGGACGTGGAGATCGCGACTGAGGAGCCAGGAGCTGCTGTGGTCGTAGCTGAGGAGACTAACCCCCTGTCCCAAGGCAAGCCCCGGTGCATCCCCGTGTTTGCAAATATTTTTGTTTTCTCATATGTACTTCGAGTCGTGTTTTGTGCATTAAGTTTAGGGCATGATTGGAACCCTAGATGCATTAGCGATCTTATGCCTATGGGGTAGGTCAGCAGCAAAGTCCACGTTTAGATGGCTACGCTTAATTAAAGAGTCATCGCTAGGAAACTTCGAGTGATATGGAGATTGCTCGAAGTAGAAGGTTTGGGATTTATTTTCGCTCTCACCATGTTACTATGAACTTGAGACCGAACGGGGATGAGTCAAGTGTAGGTTGAGGTGACAAGGATGCCTTGTTCGCCATAGCCCCGTTTGTGTCGATTGAGGACCGTTCGTTGTGGCACCGCTGGGCAAGTTTGAACGTACCGGATGCATGCTAGTGTATGGGAACTAGTAAACCTAGTAGCTCGATTACTGTATGTGTTGGACGGTGCTCCCCCTCTCTTTTGGTGATGAAGATGGTATGGTGGTCGCGGGTTTGTGTAGGAAGGGAGGGCATACGGGCTAACCACGGATAGTCCAGCGCGGATATCGCGTGGAGGACGTATGTCCGGGAGAGGGGAAATCGGCTCGACCTTATGGTGTCTTGTAAACGGTTGCCGTACGTGTCTCTTTCGAGTATGCGTGCGTCGTGTATCTCGGGTTTCTCCTGCAGGATGTAAATCGATTCGAGTCGCCGTCCCTCGCGGTTATTGAGTACCACTTGTTCACTGTGTCACCTCGTAGTAAGAAGTATATGTGATTATGAAATATTGCTGAATTGTATTACATTTAATTGTATTGCAACTTGTATGTGCTAGTATAGGTGCAAATCTTTATTTTCCCGCTCTAAAGATAAAATTTGACGAAATATGAAAGTAAGGATGAACTTTTAGAGCTTCTTTATGCAAAGTTCTTTCTTTGGCAAGTCAGCCCCCTGCATGTTAGGAGTCGGTCTTAGAAGACCATTTTTGACGGGTAAGACTTGCTGAGTATTAGTTGCTCAGGGCTTTTGTTGAAATCCTTTTGCAGGTGAGTGGTCCTTTGAGATGTGCCTGTTTCGCCATCTCCGGAGCCTGAAGAGTAACGTTGTGTCTATGGCCGGACATGACTTTACTTTAGTTATCGTAGTGTGTTTCGCTTCCGCTTGTGTTGTGTAATCGAATTTCGAACTCTTTTATTGTAAATTAAGAACCATGCTACCTAAATCGAACCTTATGTAAATTATGGAACCAATGTAATAATTAAACCTGCTTGTAAACTTATGTTACTTATGCTTATGTGTGTGGTCATTTGGAGGCTTGCTTCGTCAAGCATCACCCGATAATGATCCTGGTTAGCTAACCCCTCATTAATTTGAGGTGGGGTGCTACACCCCCCCCCCCCCCTGTTAAGCCAGTTTACACTAAATTCTTCTAATGACACTGGGTATTTGTCCCAGTTCAGCGCCTCCTTAATACCACTCCAAGCCACCACTGCCATTTTGCATTGGAACATAATATGGTTAAGATCCTCCTCCTTATTACAGAGCCTACAATTAACCTCCCCTGGCCAGTTTCTTCTCTTCAGTTGAACTGCAGATTGCAGTTTGTCATGGAAAATCTGCCAAAGGAACACTTTAATCTTCATTGGCAGTTTTGCTTTCCACACTTCCTGCATTCTCTTGCTTACCATTCCTCCAAAACTCAGCTGTCTATACAATGATCTTGTTGTGAATTGCCCATTTTTCTCCGGTGCCCAGAAAATGCTATCCTCCTCCTCAGATAATTCCACCTCTCTAATTAACTGGCACATAGTCTCCCACTCATTTTGGGCCATTGGTCTGAGACTCCTCCTGAACCTTATATCCCACACCCCTCCTTCTGTCAATTTGGCAATAGTAGCATCTGGATCCGAGCAACCTTTGTATAGATATGGAAACCTTGTCTTGAAATTCGTCTCTCCCAGCCAGATATCATGCCAAAATCTAATTGTTTTTCCGTTTCCAACTTTATATTTTGCTCCCCATCCAAGTAGATGTTTCACTTTATGGAGACCCCTCCAGAATTGGGAACCCTCCTCCCTAGTTGCAAAGAAACTTTGGCCTTTCAGATATTTGTTCTGGATCAATTCAGACCACATTGACTCTTCCTTATTGGCTATCTTCCAAAGCCATTTCACTAATAGACATTGATTCATTATCTTGGTATTTACAATCCCCAATCCTCCAAAATCTTTTGGTCTACTCAGCACCTCAAACCTTGCCATGTGGTATTTGAATTTCTTTCTTGTTCCCTCCCAAAAGAACCTTGCCCTTATTGAGTTGAATTCCTCATGCTGACCATCAGTGAGCAAGTAGAATCCCATTACATATGTGGGTACACTATCTAGGCAAGTGTTGACTTTTATGAGTCTGCCGCCAGAAGACATATCTCCTCCTTTCCATGGTGCCACTTTATTTGCCATCTTTACGTTCACCCCCTTCAAGTCCTGTTTTCTGAGAGAACCTGTGTGAATAGGTACCCCCAGGTATGTCATAGGGAAGCTGCCCAGCTTACAATTGAGTTTCCTAGCCACCTCCATTTTTGAATTCCCATCCCCCCCTATAACATATACCTCACTCTTATGGTAATTTATTTTCATTCCTGACATTTGCTCAAAACAATATAAAATGAATTTGATATTTCTGATGTTCTCCTCCTTGTTTTCCAATAGCAGGATTGTATCATCTGCATATTGCAGATGAGACACCCCTCCCTGAACTAAGTCAGGGACCAAACCTGTGATTCTGCCTTTTGTCTTGGCCTCCTCAATCATTGTAGCTAAGGCATCAACCACTAAGTTGAAGAGTAATGGGGATAGTGGGTCCCCCTGCCTGAGACCTTTATAGCTTCTGAAGTAGCTCCCCTGCTGTTGATTGACCATGACACTCACTTTGCCCCCTTCTACAGTCTGCATTACCCATTCTATACATTTGCCTGGGAAATTTTTCTTCAACATCACCTCCTTCAAGAAGTCCCAATGTACTTTGTCATATGCTTTCTCAAAGTCAAGTTTCAGAATGATCCCCTCCTTCTTTTTTGTTCTCAGCTCATGCAGCACTTCATGTAGGATGAGCACCCCCTCCAGAATGTATCTGCCTTTCACAAAGGCTGTCTGCGTTCTTGAGATCACCTCCTCTGCCACTGAACTTAGTCTTATTGAAAGAAGCTTAGTGAATACTTTATATATCACATTCAGCAAGCAGATGGGCCTATATTGTTTAATTGAATCAGCATCCAAAATTTTAGGGATAAGGGTTATGACCCCATAATTAAATCTCTTCAAATCCAGCCTACCCTGATGAAAGTCTTCTACCATTTGCATTACCCACCACTTAATAAGCCCCCAAAACTTCTTGTAGAAAATTACTGGGAAACCGTCCGGACCAGGAGCCGTGTTAGTCTTCATTTCCTTGACTGCTACTTCCAGCTTTTCCATTGTGAAAGGCCTAACTAGAAGCTCTTTATGGTGATCCTGTAACCTTCCTTTTTGAGCCCACATGTCTTCAGCCAGCCTAACACTACCCCTATCTTCTGAACCAAACAGTTTTTTGTAAAAAGAATAAATGTGTTTCATTAACTCCTCTTGCTCAGTTAGTGTAACTCCATTCTCATCTGTTAGCCTCTCTATTCTACATTTCCTCCTTCTTTTATTGGCCATACTCTGAAAGTATTGAGTATTTGAATCTCCTTCCAGAACCCATTTCTCCCCTCCTCTTTGTTGCCAGTAGATCTCCTCTGCCTTAAATATGTTAGCTAAATCTGCCTCTAGGTCATATCTCTGCTTCCACTCCTCTGATGTTAAACCTGTAGCCTCGGCTTTGTTGTCTAAGTCGTTGATATTCCCGAGAAGTTTTTCTTTCCTTTTCCTAACCTCACTCCACATGTTAGCACCCCATCCCCTCAAAAACCTCCTAAGGTCAATAGTACATTTCTGCCATGTGCCAGCTGCACTTATAAATCTGCTTGTTAGGACTGTCTCAGCCATCCTTCCTTTCACTGCCTCCTTAAAATTTTCATGCTGAAACCATTGTCTCTCAAACCTGAATTGTGAACTCTTGTTTATTGTACCTTAAACAGTATTCAGCATCACTGGAGCGTGATCGGACCCAATTCTGGTTAGTGTGCTAGCTGTACAAAGAGGGAAATGAGTTTCCCAATCATGAGACACCAAAATCCTGTCTAAATTTACCATCACTGGCACCTCCTGTTTGTTAGTCCAAGTGTATCTGCATCCTGATCTCTTAATTTCCTGTAAGTTTTTATTGTTTATGAAGTCATTGAACATTTGTACTAAGCTCTAGTCTATGTTATCATTGTTTTTGTCTTCTGGCCCCCTTATTAAGTTAAAATCTCCTCCAAGAACAATTGGGTCCTCCACCTCCTGGCATTTATCAGTTAATTCCTCCAAAAAGGTTTCTGATTCGGAATGTTGGGCTGGACCGTAAACTACCACCACATGCCATTTAAAATTATCCTTTTTCTGTCTCAACCAAGCACTGACATAGTGTTGTCCTTCAGCAAAACCTCCCACCTCCACTGTATCTTGTTTTATTCCTAGCAAAATACCTCCCGAATGACCTTTTGCAGCCAACCACGTCCATCTGAAATCCTCACCTCCTCCTAGGCTGTTTAACTCTTTTTCACTAAATTCCTGCTTGATTGTCTCCTGTATACCAATAATGTCAACTCCTCCATTTTTTATGAAATCCTTTAACTGTCTCCTCCTGTCTTGTTGCCCCCATCCACGAATATTCCAGAAGAGGATCTTCATTTGATCACTTCTTGACCCCCCTCCACAGTTTTGATTACTCTGACCCTTCTATTGGGTTTCTTTTTCTTGGAAGACCTCCCCTTTTTTGCCTTCCTTTTTGGTTGTTTCCTCACTATCTTTTGATTTTTTTTTTCTCCTCCATATTTTCCTGGAAAGAATCACCTCCATGAGCAATAATTTCTGTACAGGTTGACTCCTCCTTGTTGCTGTTTATCTGGACCTGCAACTCACTTAACGCTGCCTGGGCAATTTCCTGAGCTCTCATAGCATCAATCTGTTGTTCTATTTCTATATCATCTTTCCCCAGACTAACATTTATATCAGTGGCTAACTGAATTAAGCACTCATTATCTACTGAATTGAAAAGGGCAAAGGTATTACCTGAAGTATAATTCTTCTCAGCCGCCCTCTTGATGGCCTTCATGTCCATCCTGCTCCCATCATCCTCCTTCCTTGGTGTTCTATCATTAATTGGGACCTGCATCACATCAAGTTTCTTACCTCTGGACTTGGCTTGTTGCCAACCTTCATTGTCTGCCCCAGCCTCTTCCTCCTTTTCCATTGTTGTTTTTTCACTTTCCTCCTCTCCATCAAGCCATGTTTCCACTAAATTCTCCTCCCCTACTGGAATTTCCTGATCAAGATCAATTGCCCCTGGTGATATACTCCATGGCACAGCTTGGATAGGAGTGACCACTGTGGGCTCACTCTTCCTAAACACTTCAATAGCCAACCTATCTGTTGTTTTTGGGGTGGCAGTTCCAAGCACCGAGCTTTCAACTCTACTCTTTGGTTCTGGAGTTAGGCATCCCTTCTCCATTGTGCTTTGCTTCCTACTTTTTGATGAGCAGGTCTTGCTAACACTTCTGGTCTTTGGTTCAGGCATCAGCCCCTCATTTCTGTGTCTGTCATTTGCTGAGGATTGACCCTGACTGAATTCCCCATCCTCTTGCACTCCTATCTGTGGCATCCACTTGCTTGGTCCCTTTATTGCCTTCTTCCTCTAATGCAGCAGCCTCCAATTGCTTACAAGCAGCTCTTTCTGCTTTAGTTTTCTTGAACTCATCTGATGGTTCAGAATTTTCTCCTCCCTCAGATCCAACCTTCTTGTTATTCTGGTCTTCATTGTTTCCCTGATCATCTTGTGGGTCAGAACCCAACTGGCTAGCTTCCACATAGTCCTCCCCCTCAAATGTCAGTATGTGTCCAATATCATTGAAGAAATACTCAATCCTGCAGAAAAGCCTTTCAGGGTCTCGGCACTTCACCTTAACTCTGCCAGGCCCTGGTTTGTCCACCGACATCTCATCCACCTCCTCCGGTTTACCCACCTTTGCACACACTGTTTTCAGTATAGCCTTGCTCTTGACTTCAGGAGGTATTCCATGAACCTTCACCCATGTTTCTTTCAACTTAGCCGATGCCTCAGGTGGTCTGTCGGCAGAAGATACCTTGCCTTTAACCACAGCCAGATTAAAGTCAAAGCTCTTCAGCTTTGTAAACTGAGCAAGAGTTTCTTGGGCACCATCTCGATCGCCGATAAGACTGGCAGACACAAGTCGTCAGAGAGCAACGAGCTCTCACGTGCCCAGCCCATGATGCCCGTCGGGCCTCTGTTTCCGATAGTTTAGCCAGTTTTCAAACAAGATTAATAAGCTAATATGTATAAAAATAACGCTAGTATGAGACATGATTGAAGAAAAATAATCTAGAGGGTCTAAAGGTCGTCCTGATATGAACAAGAGGCTTGTTACTATTGACCAAACTAGGATGGCGGCCCGCGCATTTGCGCGGCTAGATTTGTTAAACTATTTAAATTATTTCTATTTGCAGGAGTTTGACCATGATTTATTATTATTATTATAGTAATACATTTTAAACATAGCCAAAATGGATTGGATAAATTGCTCACCGATTCTGTCAATTTGAGTGTGTTATGAGTCATCATTTATTTGAATGTCATATTGAAATAACCAATATTTATATATGTACCATACATGTAAAGGTCATCATTGTGGCAACTGGCCGACAAAGATACATGGTCGAAAATAGTGAACATGTAAGTATTGTGTAAGTGCTAGAATAAAAGATGAATCGCGGGAACAATATAAAATAATGAACTCAATCATAACATATATGTATCTTTTATTAAACCAAGCAAATTAATCAAAATTGATAATTTTCTATGCAATTTTAGTAATACAGAACTCCCATTTTTTTTCACAATTTGTTTCATCATGCTCCCTCTACTTATTCTGATCAATTGTTCTTCTATCAGCATTAATTCTTTCATCTTGAACATGCTTCTATTTTATTTTATTCTTTCAACGAAACATAGACACAACACTAATAAAAGTTATGCAATATACTTTTAAGAAATAAACAATACTATTAATTTTCTTAGATTAGCATGTAATGATGAAATTCTTAACTTTGATTCACATATCTCGTCTCTTGCACTTTTAAGCTTTTTGCAACAATACATGTTTGCTACAAGAGACCTTGGCCGAATCTTTTGAGCTTTTTATAATTATTTTAATATTCAATTTGATAGTATTGTCTTTTGTTTCTGTTGATGTGAAGCACATAAGTGAATAATAAATGCTTGTTCTATGCTTTATAATATGATCCATCCACCACGACATCTAACTTGTCTCCTCATATCATCACTAAGATACTTTGTTAATTACATTGTCATATGATATTTCTGTGTTCAAACATCAATCACAACGCTCAAATGCACATATGGGTGTATAGCATATAGTAGCCATGGCTCAACAGCTCAGTCTTGATCAAACCAGACCCATGTTATTCGCGGTTACGCATTCTTGGTTTCCCTTGAAGACTGAACTATATATGCTTGTCGTAGATCTATGACTTTACACTAAAGAGGTCTACTTAGCGTTGCCAACGATTATCGTGGTACTATGTAGGAAGATGGATCATCCTTACGTGCATCCTCGGAGATCGTTATGGTTTCTTAAGGTCATCCAAACCTTAACCATCATATATGTTTATACATTGAGATTATTTTTCAAAATTTATGGGTGTATGATCTTAGTTCTATAATATTGTCACCTTAAAAGTGATATTTACACTTTGTCAAGTATTTTTCTTTGTTTCCTTTTTTTATAGACATGCATACACATGTTTATTACCTATTTACTTATTGAAGATAAATATTGTTAGTTTTTAATCACTAAGGCATTACATATTTAGAAAATAATGCATTGCAACTCATGTTTCATCTAAATTATATCTCGGTAAAGGAAGACTTTGGATTCTAATGACAGGTGCATTGCATGTAAATATTTAGCTAAGGATGTGATTTAAATTATTATATTGTTTATATTTTTCATGTGGTTTTATAAGGTCTATTTCCTAACAATTTAAAGAGAAAAATATTCAATTTCTTTTGAATTTATTTTTTTCACTTGTGTTTTGAATATTAAAATAGATTTATTTATTAATCCAAATTTGATAAAGTGAGTAATCTAGAAATAGGAATTAGGGGTATTTTTGGTTGTTTTTATTATTCCAAATTAAGCTATTTTTTACTAATATTGGTATGGTGATTAAATTAGAAATACGAATTAGGGGCATTTTTGGATATTTTTTATTATTTGGAATTTATTTTTTGGACTCATAATGGCATGGTAGGTAATTTTGAAATAGGCGTCAGGGGCATTTTTGGCTATTTTTATTATTTCGAATTTAGTTTTTTTACTCATAATGGCATGGTGGGTAATTTAGAAATAGATGTGAAGGGTAGTTTTTTCTATTTTTTATTATTCTGAATTTAGCTCTTTTTTTTTTACTTATAATGGCATGGGGGGTAAGGTAATTTAGAAATATGTGCGAGGGCATTTTTGGATATTTTTTATTATTCCAGGGTAATTTAGCTTTTTTATAATATTTGTAGGGGGTCTTGTGACTAATTTTTTCATAATGGCAGTGGTGGGTAATTTTCTCTTCTTATTTTCTTGGATTAAAGTGAGAAATTCTAGTATTTTAGAGCGAACGTAGTTGCTCTGTTTCGTGGCCAATTATATATATAATAGATTCTAATTGCCAAGTTTGGTCATCAATCGTATTGTGCTCTCTGTTTCCTAGTACTCAGTATGCATGGATTGCGCGCTCATAACTATTCTTACACTAAATAGATGCAACAAACGGTTGCGCGCTCATAACTAACATAAAAAAAATGTTAAGGGATCCTGTGTAGTGTTTTATGCTGATGCAAAAGATGCTTGTGAATTATTATTTGCCGATGCGTCATGGTCTCTTGCTTGCATACCTACTCTATTATATATCTATAGCTACTCTGAAGAGAAAATAATACAAATAAACTTTTGAGCGTTGGATTCAGCATGCCGCAACGGGCGTCTACAAGCTACAAACAATTGAGCTTCTTCTTCTTTTTTTCTAAAAACAATTGAGCTTCTTCTTTTTTTTTTCTAAAAAAAAACGATTCATCGCAAGTAAACATGGAACTTGCAAAGTTTGATTTTGATACCATATTGAGTTGCCAGCTCTCCTAAAAGATCAAGCTGATGCACAGATGTATGAGATATATTTCTTTTTTTAGATAACAAAGGCAGAAGGTATAATAAACGTAACTGAAAACAAACTTGAGTGCTGAGGGAAGAAAAAGGATATTTGCAAAATGTGACAAGTTGGATTACCAAGCAAAGAGTGGCTAGGGAATATTACAAGGCAAAAGATCTATAGAAGCACTTGTTGTTGACTAGTGTACTAACTGTCCAGTCTTGGCTATCAATGGGAAATGCCATCTCCGTTTTTATTTTTCCTTTTTGATCAACTCATTTTATTCCGCTCCAGTTTCCTAAGAACACCAGCTCACCATTTCCTGCAACTGATCTTGCTTTTGTGCGACTAGACTCTTATTGAATGTACACTTGGTCAACACATTATGCTGTTTCAAATCGAGAAGTTACCGATTACGCATGTATGCTGACGTACAGAGGCTTTGTTTATTACCTACCACCAACTATTCTGAAAAATAAACCTTTCTTTCACTATGGACATGCATCTTGACCTCAAAATATCCTCGTTTACCTATGTGGTCTTAAACAACAATAGATATACTCGTTCTGTCCGGCTGTTATCGAAACTATATCTCATTTGACTATATTTGAGAAGAAAAAAAAAAGAAGAAAACACGTAAATTAAAAATGAAATGTGGTACCGATAAAAATAAAATTTTAGATTAATGTTTGCACCAATATAAAAAAAGTTAGAGAAACAAATGAAAAAATTGGAGAACCAAACAAAAATGTTGAACCAACAAAACAAAAGGTTGGATCACAAAACAAAAAAGTTAGAGTAACAAACTTAGAAGTTGGACCAATGTTAAGAAAAAGTTTTCGAAATATAAGCAAGAGGGATCTATTTTTGAAAATCTTATCGTGAAGAACACAGTGTTCAAAATTGATTTTTCATTTAGATCCACGATTTATAATTAGCGCTTTTTTTAAATTAGGGAAAGAATGATATCATCACGTCTCCACGTGTGCTCGTACGTCCTCGTCCCACTGCAGTTCTGCAGCCCCACGCATTTCCCGACCTTGCTTTCCATGTTCCAAAATGAAAAGTAAACTTCAATAATAAATAAACTGCAATAGTATGATCACAAAACAAAAAAGTTAGAGTAACAAACTAAAAAGTTGGACCAATGTTAAGAAAAAGTTATCAAAATATAAGCAACAGGGATCTATTTTTGAAAATCTTATCGTGAAGAACACAGTGTTCAAAATCGATTTATCATTTGGATCCACGATTTGTAATTTGCGTTTTTTTTTTAAGTTAGAGAAAGAGTGACGTCATCACGTCTCCACGTGTGCCCGTCCCACTGCAGTTCTGCAGCCCCACGCATTTCCCGACATTGCTTTGATGCTTTCCATTCTTGCTATTGACCGCAGAGTAGCAAAACGCCTTTTTTTCTCTCTCTCTCTCTCTCTGCGTCGCGGCGAAGACAAACTAATTCGTTGGGAAGAAAACACCTGCTGCTACAATCTGCCGCAGCCTGCCGCCAAAACTGCGCCACCGACACAAAACTGGGGAGCCACAGAGACACTCAAGAACTCCAATGAGAAAACGCTGAAATGGAGGCCGGCCTCAGGCCCCTCACCCCCCGGATTTGAGCTGTCCATTGCCAAGGTTGACCAATGATCGGCACCGTTTTGTTTTCGCGTTAGGTGGCGGCACTAAAATCAGGGGACAGGCTCTTGGAATGTGATTGAGATCCCATGAATTGCAGGTCAAAATTCAGAGGAGTTACTGTAGCCGGAATTTCTCTCTCTTCTCACCCTCCAATGCAGAATAGATGGCTCAGATCGAATGCTACAGTATGCGTGCTACAGTGACCGGACGCCTCTACAGTAATCCGAATACTGTTTGACTGAGCTGCTACAGTGTTAATTCAGAGTACTGTAGCCGCCCTCACAGAATTTACTGTACCACGCTACAGTCCCCTGAATTCTCTTCACCACTTCAGACAATCCGGATCCCTTGGAATGGGCCGGCCAATGGATGGTCCCAGAGTGAGGGAGACAGGATGCCGCAGCTATGATATTGACCAATACCAACTATGATTTTTTTACTTTCTAGAGTGTTCATTTCCAGATGTTTAAATTTTAAAAAGGTCATATCAAAAAGAATCTTGTTATTTAGAAGTATTAAATAAAGTTTAATTACAAAATTAACTGCAGAATCCCGGGTCTAATTCGCGAGACGAATCTTATGAGGGTAATTAAGCCGTAATTAGATGATGGTTAATGTAGCATCACTGTAACAAAACATAGATTAATTAGGCTCATTAGATTCGTCTCGAAATGAGCATTCATCTGTCAAAAAGGTTTTGTCATTAAATTTTATTTAATACTCCTAAATGATAAAATTCTCTTTCATTTTAGAGGCTAAATTTTAGAGTGGTGGAAACGAAAACCCTCGCAGCATATCAAAATGAGAGAGAGAGAGAAGAAAAGAAATAACCACTCATAGAAAATAGTCCTCTCTACATGAGTACTCCCTCTATTTTTAATTTCTTGATGTTAAGACAACATAGTTAGTGCAAATTTACACTTACTTTGTTGAACTCACGCCAATAAATGGAAAACAGAGAGACACTATTATTAGCTAACGCAGACTCATTAGCATAGGCCTGAACTCGTCTCATCATTGAGCTTTTCATTCCACGACGAGATGGTGGGCAAGAAGGTGTGCGTGGTCGGCGCCGGTATCTCGGGGCTGATCTCTGCCCGCGAGCTGCGCCGTGAGGGACACCACGTGACGGTCATGGAGCAGAACCCCGGCGTCGGCGGGCAGTGGCTGTACGACCCCGTCCCCGACGGCGGCGACCCCCTCGGCACGGCTGGCGTGCACAGCAGCATCTACGCCTCCCTCCGGCTTGTCATCCCGAGGGAAATCACAGCCTTCTCCGACTTCCCGTTCTTCCCACGGGACGGCGGCGATGCCAGGCGTTACCCTGGCCACGCCGAGTACCTCCGGTACATCAGGGACTTCTGCGACAAGTTCGGGCTCATGGACGCCGTGCGCCTCAACACCAGGGTCGTGCGTGTCTCCATGGCGCCGATCGACGGCGACGGCGGCCTGCGATGGGTCGTGAGGTGGACACAGCAGCGAGATGAAGCTGGAGGCATGGTGAATACAGAGGAGCAGGTGTTCGACGCTGTCATCGTGGCCGTCGGCATGTACTCCCAGCCAAGGCTTCCAACCATCAACGGTGATCGATTCTTAATAGAGACATTTAATTTGATTATCGATGTCTGAATTATCATCATCGTCCTTGTTCATCAACTGACTTGCAGGAATGGACAAGGGGAGGAGGCAGCAACTGCATTCCCACTCGTACCGGGTGCCTGACTCTTTCCGCGACGAGGTGGTGGTGGTCGTCGGCTGCCATGAGAGCGGCAAGGATATCTCGCTGGAGATCCGCAAGGTGGCGAGGGAGGTACACCTCAGCGTCAAGTCCGTGGACGACGTCGTCCCCGGCGTGCTGAAGGCTGTGTCCAGGCACCACAACCTGCAGCTGCGCCCCCAGGCAAGCACAATTACTGGAAGTCCATTCCTTCAATTCCCAAACTAAATCTTCTCACCGTCGCACAGATAGATTGCTTGTGCGAGGACGGGCGGGTGGTGTTCGCCGACGGCTCCTTTGTCGTCGCCGACTCTGTCGTCTACTGCACCGGGTACGACTACTCGTACCCGTTCCTGGACACCGGAGGGGTGGTCACCGTCGACGACAACCGCGTGGGCCCGCTGTACGAGCACACGTTCCCGCCGGCGCTGGCGCCATTGCTCTCCTTTGTCGGCGTGCCCAAGAAGGTTTACGTTCCGTTGTTCTACGAGATGCAGGCGAAGTGGGTGGCGCAGGTGCTGTCCGGCAAGAGGACCCTGCCGCCAGTGGAGGAGATGCTGCGCTCCGTAGAGGAATCCGACCGCGCCCGTGAGATGGCCGGCGTGCCCAAGCGCTTCGCTCATCACATCTTCGACTTGGAGGTATACAAACCAACCAACATTATTACTCAAACTTGAATGATTGTTCGAACCAACTAGTAATTTTTGGATGACGCGGTCGACGGATACTTGGATAGTACTGCGACGAGTTCGGAGAGAAGTATTGTGGGTTCCTACGGCCGCCGGAGTGGAGGAAAGAGTTCGTGTTGGCGTCCTTCGGCAACCTGCGCGAGAACCTCGAGAGCTTCCGTGACGAATATCATGACAGCGACCTCGTCCGGGAGGGCTTGCGATCCCAGGGCTGGCTCCCACGGGCAATCGACGAACAAGACACGCCAATTCCATAACCAGAGGCTGCTTGAGACGATGCTGTGAAGCAAGTACGGAAATAGATCGATCAGTAAGACCATCACAGAACCTTTCTACTCAGCAGAATGTGTATTTGTGTTGTTGCTATTACCAAGGCTCAGTAACCTTTTTACTCATCAGAATATGTGAAGCTGTAATTCTTAAGAAATATAAAGATGAAATTGAATTTTTCCTACGGTTGGAGGTGGAGGAAATCAGGAAAAAACCAAGGGGAAGACTCATAAGTCAAACCAGACTGCATTGACCTTGTCTAGTTATTAAACTGATGCATGTGTATTCTCAGGATCTCAAAAAAAGGGTTCAACTGCAAAGAAGTCCACAATCACGGTAATGACTCAGAATGAATTGTGCAACATTATGATATAGGTAAACACTTGCGTCAATTGTCCACCAATATAATGTGAACATTATGTCACTTACTATATGCTTATATTATAAAAAGGAGAATCTGGACAACTAGACATGCCGAATACAAACATTGCCCTAGACTTTCATATACAAAGGCATCATACTATACGGCTATATACAGGATATGACAATACAGATCCCCCAAAATGTCAGAAATGACTTCACCTTGTTGGGGGCATATAGTCCAGTGAATTAGTCACAGTTTTGATTCAGCACCAGACCGTGTCTGCAAGTCTTAAGATTCCTCAATCTTTATAGGAGTCCACTGTGTCGCTTCTTTCTTCCTTCTGACAAGAAACCCAAAGGAAAAACCCAACAGAAGGGCACATATCACACTGCCTCCAATTTCCATGTACAATGGAGAAACTTTACGCTCAGTGCTGACCCCTGAGCTGAGCTTTGTACCATCCACCACGTCGGAAACACTAATGTTATTAGAAACTTGGCCAGAGAATATCTCCACCACATCATGGACTTGCCCGTCATGGTTCCCAACATATGTTAATGTTAGCTTCTCCCTGGTCGCTACAAGTCTTGTGTATCCAAACTCACCACCACGATACATGGAACTCTCAGGCTGTGGAAAGATAGGATCATCAGGGTGATCAGGCCTTGGTTGCCATATAGGTTGCCAATCTTGACCACCCATACCAATCACAACATGGATGGGAGCCCCAGGGTACTGTAAACTTGATGATGTATTCAGACATTGGAAGTTCTTGATGGGGCAGAACCTCTCATACCTGTGGACATGCCCCCACAGTGCAACGGTCACATTGTATGTCACCAACAGTGGTTCCAAATGCTGGAGCATTTGCTGTTTCAAAGCAGCATCCCTTGATTCCTTGCTTGAGGTGTACATGGGACGGTGGCCCTGAAAAACTACAAAAGGTGTCCTAGTTCGGTTCACCTTCTCAAGGTCTGCTTTCAAGAAGTTGTATTGGTCACTTCCCTGAACAAAATTAGTTTCAGTTGACATGTAGACAAAATGCACGACCCCTGAATCGAAGGAGTAATAAAGATTCCTGGTGTCTGGACCTCCATTACCAGTAGGTAGAATAGAATTGCCAGGCATTCTGAACTTGACACTGTATGGTATTCCACATTCACCCCCACCATCTGTTCCATAGATACCATAAGCCCACGATGGTTTCCAAGGCTGCAATGGCCAATCATACTCATGATTTCCTATGCAGACATGGTATGGAGTATTGGCAGCAATAGGCTCAATCTGGCTGAAAAAATGATCCCATACCCAAGAATAACCTCTGGCATAACTGATGTCTCCAATGTGTGAAATAAAGGTAGGCTTATCTCCAAGGGCTTGAATATCACGGAGAATCCACTTGACAGTCGACAAGCTCTCGGCTTGTGTGCGGACATAGGTGATATAAGGTACGTAAGTTCCCATGTCACCAAAGAGGAATGCAATAGTTTCATTGGCTTCACTGTCACGTGAAACAAAGCTGTATGTGTCGCTCCATCCTCCTGAGTCACTACCAACCTATCAATGTAGTTCAACTGATCAAAGTCAATAACTCAGGAGATTATATATGAAAAATATGAAGATAATGGAAACAGGGCAGTGGCCTTATGGTCCAGAAGCTGTTCAGCTTTCCAACACTACCAGGTTGAAGACTTAGTAGTCAGAAACGTAACATTTTACAACTTAAAGAGATGCATTTTGCAACTTAAAGAGATGTAAATAAGAGAAAATGGTGTTCGAATTTCACCCTTACATATACTTCAGTATGCCAACTTCAGTTCCTAAAAGCCAAAGCATAAATAAGGCTTTAATGTAGTAGTGCTAACTACAGTACTGCAGTTGGATAAACCTGATCTTATTTTTTGCATTTTTTAGTACAAGTCAACGCTGAACACTTCATAACCAATCAATAATAATTTTCTGAAGCAAGTGACCAGAAGATACACAACATTCATGTGAAGGAGCTGAGAAGACTATTTTATATGCCGAAGTTAACAGCAAAGTTGCATCTCTAGCCTTTTCGATGAACCATCCCATTAATATTTCAGGATATCTCGAACTGTAAGAATATTCCTAACTGTAACTAATGAATCAGAATCTTATTAAGCCGCTGGTGCCCTACAAACAACATTTAATCTTTGAAACACAATGGTCCACCCAGCTCACTCTAAAGAACAAATCCTAAGCTAGTGCAGCTACCATTGATTAATTACAGCATTATAAGCTGTAGCTTATGTGGATTAAAAGAAGCTACTTATTTCCTGTAACTGTAACAGATTTGATTGAAGTAAATAAAATTCGTTTACTTCCCTAAAATGAAATTGATACAGAGAGCTGCTACCCAGAATTGCATCGATGCATATTTTACCTTGTAAAAGTACCTCCTTCCAGGCTCCAATCCTTTCATGAGGCCGTCGAAGACGAATCCTGGGTCCCTCCAGCCGACGCTGCTGTTCGCCGGCGTGTCGCACATGTGCTTCTGCTCATACGTCCTCACCTCCGTTCCCACCTCCTTCCAATTCTCCTCCTCTTCCCCCAATCCATACCGGACCACCCTCTTCCCTCCGTCGCCGCACACGAACATGACACGCATCTCGTCGTCCCTGTCCGTGAACGCGAGGTGCACCTGCTCGGGGCGGGCAGGGTCGCCGACAGATACCTCGCCGGAGACGGCGACGCGATGCTTGCCGTGAGGGAGCGGGTTGCGGTCGTGGTCGATGTGGTGGTAGGAGTATTCCTTCGCGGGCCAGCGGAAGAGGCGGAACTGGTAGGACGCGCGGAGATTGGGGAGGCGGGGGAGCGTGAGCTCGCCGGAGCCTTCGCGCCAGGAGGCGGAGCCGTTGAGGAAGAGGCAGCCGAGGAAGTCGAAATCGCGGGAGGACGGCGGCGAGTAGATGGCGACATAGTCGAGGCCGTCCGGGTCTGGGAGGTCGGACCAGCGGATAGTGATCTGCTGGTTGGATGAGGTCAGCTTTGCGGGCGTCGCAGTGAGGGTGGTGGCCGCAGCGGCCTCGCCGGCGGCGAGGGCTGCGACGGCGAGGAAGAGGAAAGAAAGATTAGTTTTTTCTGGGTGCATTTTGCCGGGGACGCCGTGGAGAAGATTGCTTGTGACGTGTTATTCGCATTTTTGATCGAGTGAGGTAGTCACTGACGACGTGGGACCTTTCAGTCAGTTTAACGAACCAGACTCGCAGCATATGACGATGGGGGGAATATTCTGCGAAGTGGTTAAAACCTTAATTCCGTTAAAGCTGATTTTTGGTGAAACAATTATTCCCTGTGCGTCTGATATTTCCCCTTTGATTCAGCACCAGACCACCGTGTGTCTGCAAGTCTTAAGATTCCTCAATCTTTAGCCTCTTCGCCTCGCTGCGATGCAGCCGTTTTACTGTAGCGGCTGTTGAAAAAATAACTGCGAACACTGTAGTGGCTGTTGAAGAAATAACTGGAACACTGCAGCTGCTGCAAAACAGTTGCTGCAAAGCAGCAAGGCGAACACTGTGCCGCTTCTTTCTTCCTTCTGACAAGAAACCCAAAGGAAAACCAACAGAAGGGCTTGAGCTTTGACCATTCAATTTTATAGCCAGATTAACAATTTTGGAAAATATTTCTTGTGGATCTGATATTTCCTTTTTTTTAGCAAACATACCTGTATTAAAAGTTAAGGAATACAAAGACACGTACAGGTACATTGTATAAGGATATAAAGGACCGCTGTCCCACCGAAAGAGCAAAAAGGGCCCCAGAAAAAACCAAAATCACAACAAAGCCCCTAGACCTTTTCCCCTTCCATAGCGCCGAGATCCACCGCCGCCAGGGGCCCCAGAAAAAACCAAAATCACAACAAAGCCCCTGGACCTTTTCCCCTTCCATAGCGCCGAGATCCACCGCCGCCAGGGGCCCCAGAAAAAACCAAAATCACAACAAAACCCCTGGACCTTTTCCCCTTCCATAGCGCCGAGATCCACCACCGCCAGCCACTGCCGGCGCCTGCAAATCCGGCCGCCGCCGCAAACCCGAAGCCAAAAGAAACTCCACCGGAGAGAACTCCATCGCACATGGCTTTGAAGTGAGCTGAAGAAGACACTCGTAAAAGCGAGATACGCCATAGCTGAACGCCCAAACAGCCGGGGCCGCGCCCCGAGCTTCCGGCCTGAACCGCCACTCGCCATCGACGACGACCGCCGCCGCGGGAAGCTCGAGGGCAGTCCATCCTCCATCTCACCGCCGACCCACAGCTTCCTGATATTTCCTCTTTGATAAAAGCATAACGGGCGGTATATGTTCATTGACTACTGAGTTTGATTCGCAAGCTATACCCTTTGCTCTTCTTGAGTATTACTATTTGGAGTCAAAGCTCCAATTATATGATTCATGATCTTGAGATGCAGAAAGGAGGAAGCGAAGTGGCGGTTTTCAGGTGCATTTTGCTGGGGACACCATTAAAGATATGACATCAAGACAATTTCGCGAATGGAGCATTACTAGCAGTATTTGTACATGGCATATTCTGCCTAGGGAGTTCAGTCTTGTTTTTCGATGAAATGATCCATTTGGAAACTTTTGGACGAATTTAGCTTTTACATGCTTATCTTCATCATTTAAACTTTAGGAAGGTCATGGATCATAGAAGTTTAGGCAAAATGCTCCTTGACTATTGAATTTGACGCATTCAAAGTAAAATCTTTGTTGTAAAGACATGCGCAATGACACATAAATCTATCGTATTTTTATTGATGAACAATTCTCCATGTGATTGCGAGATTGATCTTGGGAAAAAAAACCTCCAGAAAAAAACTTAATAACATCTCAATCAAACTTGTTTGACATGCTCTCGTATCTTGTTGAGGCTGCTTCTCAATCGCAAGGTTTGGGTTGAATGAACAAATGTTGGGCTCTGTTTTTCTCCAATATCCTCATCAAGTGGTGCATACTACATGAAGACGGAAAAGAAAAGAAAAATTATGAGCTTGATTGCATTCTGTCAATTGCATCAACTATAATCCTATCTAGTACCCTTCATTTCCGTCTCTTTTTATACATGGATGATATGATCATCTGTTTCGTGCTTTGACGGAATTATCTGATCATCCATTCTGCTCAATTGCTCATACATAACGGGCTTATGGTCAGGCCTTTGTGTTTTGCTTTTGTCTTTCCTAGCATGTCAACATTGTGAATGCTAGGAAACACAAAAGCGAAAACTGCAAATGTGTAACGTGCCAGGCCCAAATACGGCTCATGCCCGCGCACACACTGCGCAAACCACACCTACACAATAACTCTCTTACCATTTCGTCATCGCTTCGTGTAAAAAGATTAATCCAGAGTTACCATGCACTTGCACCATGGCTATTTAAGTTGGTACAACCCAAATTAGACTAGCAATGTGGTACTATCTTGGCTGCCCACAACCAGCCAACCAAGCTATGGGAGTTGGGCTTTTTTCCTGAGCCTCACAAAACGAACATCTAGTGTGAAAAGCACAATGATTTCAAAAGACCTTGAACATGAGTTAGCAGTCCCAAACTTTGGTACATGGCGTGAAAGAAAAATGTTGCTGTCTCTGCTTTCAAGCAATGTTCACCGTAGGTCTTACTATTCAAACTTATTGAGTTCAAATTCTTAAATTTCTATACTTGAAAAAAAAAAACATAAGAGCGTACAGTAACCTGGAATCACTTTTGCTTGCTGATCTAACGACACTGTTTCGATCTTACATAGCTATATGTGTTTTGAATATAAACAGAGGAAGCAGAGAAGATTAAAGGCGTTGCCTTTTTTGAAAAACAAATAAGGTTTTGCAAATGAGTTTCAAAAAAGAGAAAATTTGAACGGACACCATGAAACTTCTACATTTGTAACACAAACCACATATGTATTAGAATCTTTTTTGCGCAAAACCACATGTACTTCGATTATGTAACATAAAACCATATATTTTGGAATATTTGACACAAAATTTTGCCCAACGTGTTCCCTAATATCTTTAGAAAAAAGATGAGGAAAAAAACTTATATCCACGGGCAATAAAACCATGAAGCATATCCCCTATTATCCCCACAGAAAAAAGTAAAAAATGATATGATACACACAAATATGTAGTTTTTTGTTGATAACCACGGCCAGAGTTTTTATTTGCAAACTGTTTTAAAATTTGTTTTTGAATTACAAGTTCACACGGACCTAATGTTCCCAAAATTTGCTAATTCAAAAAAAAAAGAGGAAAGAATATCAGGCTGAATGTACTACTCTAACCACCGAATGGTTTTGGCTCGTGTTCCACCAATATCTGCAGTCTGCAGATCCCATTGCTGCCATGCACACAATTTTTTTTGCTCGAAAACGCAGAAGAGTTGCACATCTTTTTATTTAAAGAGAGGAAAAAACGGTCCCGTACGCCATGCACACAATTGAGTTCAAAGGGCTTTGGGGGTGGAGCTCTACAGCAACCGCACGAGATCCATCGATTTGCATGTACCATACGTCCTCTTCCTCGTCTGTTCTGAGAGGTTGGCATGCTGATGCAGAGACGCTTTTCACTATCTATGGCTTATATATGTTTCGTTGGACTTAACAGGATGGCAGGGCTGCGTATGACTAACCATTAACTGACACTTAGATGCATCTTGATCTCGAAATATGCTCATCAAACTTGCTAACTCGACTTTCTGCAGCCAAAGAATATGCTGTCTGTGTCCATGCCAACTATCTTTGTATCATAACCATACGAACAGACAAAGAAGATGCTGGGCATTGGCAATAAAATGCAGGCAGAAGATGATACAAAGAATATTTAACAGGACACGGGATCAAGTGTTTTTCTCTTACAGAGGCACAGGAACATCGTGGCACAAATTAATTTGGATAAAAAAATGTGATATGGATTAACAATAATTATACAGGTACAACTATCACAAATACTCAGGATCGTGGTTACAGAGTCCAACGCTAGAATAACTTCTGACCAGAGACATAAGAGATTTGCTAGTATAACAATCACAGAACATACACCATCAAAACCAAACCCACTTCCTTGTGATGCAGATATGCTTAGGTTCACAAAATGGCATGGTTCGACTACGCAAAGGTCCATGAGCACATTGCCTCAATGAATGGTGTTACATCAGGGTACAGATTAAACACTCGTAACAAACAATCGAATGTGAACATCATGTCAACAAATTATATGCTTATACATTGGGGACGATAGATGTCCGACTACAAGCTACAAGTATTATACACTCATGTACGGATATACAGTACTATGGCCCCCCAAAAAGTCAAATGACTTCACCGTGTCATGATCTACTGTAGCTAGTAAATAGGTCACATATTCAATTCCACATCAGACTGGTGGTGTTGGTAATTCAGTTCTACTGATTCCTCATTCTTTACCGGAGTCCACTGCGCAGCTTTTTTATTCCTCCTGATAAGAAAT
The DNA here is from genome assembly GCA_007726485.1 of Eragrostis curvula. Taxonomy (NCBI): domain Eukaryota; kingdom Viridiplantae; phylum Streptophyta; class Magnoliopsida; order Poales; family Poaceae; genus Eragrostis; species Eragrostis curvula. The sequence continues at coordinate 31,487 of RWGY01000367.1, read as the reverse complement.
CCAAAGGCGAACCCTACCAGCAGTGCAAACGTCACACTGAGTCCAATTTCCAAATATAATGGAGAAATTTTTCTCTTGGTGCTGGCTCCTGTGCTGAGCTTCGGACCATCCACCACCTCAGAAACAGAATTAATGTCGGATGCTTGACCAGAAAATATCTCCACCCTATCATGGACTTGCCCGTCATGGTTCCCAACATACATTAGTGTTAATTTCTCCCTGGTCGCTACAAGTCTTGTGTACCCAAATTCGCCACCACGGTACATTGACCTCATAGGTTGTGGAAAGATGGGAACGTCAGGGTGATCATGCCTTGGTTGCCACAGAGGTTGACTGTCTTTACCACCCATCCCAATTACAAGATGCACAGGTGCACCAGGGTACTGAAAGCTTGATGAAGTGTTCAGACATTGGGACTCCTTCAAAGGGCAGAACCGCTCATACATGTGAACATGTCCCCATAGTGCAAGGGTCACATTGTATGACACCAATAGTGGTTCCAAATGCTGAAGCATCTGCTGTTTCAATTCAGCGTCCCTGGCTTCATTGCTTGTAGTGTACATGGGACGGTGGCCCTGAAAAACAACGAATGGTGTCCTAGTTCGGTTCACCTTCTGAAGGTCTGCTTTTAAGAAGTTGTATTGGTCACTTCCCTGAACAAAATTAGTTTCAGTTGACATGTAGACGAAATGAACGACACCTGAATCAAAGGAGTAATAAAGATTCCTGGTGTCTGGACCTCCATTACCAGTAGGTAGAATAGAATTGCCAGGCATTCTGAACTTGACACTGTATGGTATTCCACATTCGCCCCCACTGTCTTTTCCATAGATACCAGCACTCCACCATGGCTTCCATGGTTGAGATGGCCAATCATACTCGTGATTTCCTACGCAGACATGGTATGGCGTACTGGCAGCGATTGGCTCAATCTGGCTGAAGAAATGATCCCATACCCAAGAATAACCTCTGGCATAGCTGATGTCTCCAATGTGAGAAATAAAGGCAGGCTTATTACCAAGGGCTTGAATATCACGTAGGATCCACTTTACAGTCAATAAGCTCTCAGCTTCTGTGCGAATGTAGGTGTTGTAAGGTACGTAAGTTCCCATGTCACCAAAGAGAAATGCGTTGGTCTCATTGGCTTCACTGTCCTGTGAAATAAAGCTATATGTCTTGCTCCATCCTTTCGAGGAACTGCCAACCTACTAAATAGAGTTCATTTGATCAGATTCAAGAACTAAGGAGAATACAGATACAAATACAATCATAGAGGAAACTGGACAGTGGCCATATGGTGCAGAATCTTTCCAGCTTTTAGTAGTTCAGAACCAAAAATTCTTCAAAACTTAAAAGAGCTGTAAATACAAGAATCAGATGTTTAAACTCCACAGTTACATATGAACTTTCTGAGTACTAATCAAAACAGAAATATGTACAACAACTTCATTTTCTAAAAGGTACGCATAGTTAATGCTCAACGTTGTGGGCTCACTGCGATACTACAGTTGGATAGGCTCAATCTTATTTTTGGTAGTATTTTTTTGGTACAAGTCAATGTTGAACGCTTCATAATCACTCAAAGGAACAACCCAGTGACCAGAAGATACGCAGTACTCATGTGAAGCAACAAGCTGAGAACAAATCCCTTGACCAAGATCTGTGAAGCAATAAGCCAACGGACAAACTAACAGTAAAGTCATGACTCTCTGCATTTGATTACGCCCTCCATTGCATATTTAAATATATGTGATGTCTATTTTACAAATTGTAACTAATGAATCATAACCTTACTAAGCACACATGCCAATTCAACAAAATTTCTTCAAAACAATATGAGATTTCCAGCTCACTGGAAGACATAAATCCTGAACCCAATAAACCTATGGTATTTAAATTTCAAATGTAGGCTGCAGCTTATATCACTTTCTTCAAAAAAGCTTTTTTTTTAAAAAAAAATACAGATGAGATGTGACAAATTGACAGAAGATAATCGAAACAAATTGTTACAGAGCTAAACTGATAATGAGAATCAGACCATCCAAATAACACTGATGCATATTGTACCTTGTAAAAGTACCTCTTTCCGGGCTCCAATTCCTTCATGAGGCCGTCGAAGACGAATCCCGGATCCCTCCAGCCGACGCCGCTGTTCGCCGGCGTGTCGCACATGTGTTTCTGCTCGTACGTCCTCACCTCCGTGCCCACCTCCTTCCAGGCCTCCTCATTCCCCTCCTCCAATCCGTACCTGACCACCCGCTTGTCGCCGTCGCCGCACACGAACATGACCCGCATCTCGTCGACCCCGTCAGCGAACGCGAGATGCAGCTGCTCGGGAAGGGCGGGGTCACCGACCGCGACCTCGCCGGAGACGGCGACGCGGTGCTTGCCGTGGGGGAGCGGGTTGCGGTCGTGGTCGATGTGGTGGTAAGAGTACTCCTTGGAGGGCCAGCGGAAGAGGCGGAACTGGTAGGGCGCGCGGAGGGTGGGGAGGCGCGGGAGCGAGAGCTCGCCGGCGCCCGTGCGCCAGGTGGCGGAGCCGTTGAGGAAGAGGTAGCCGAGGAAGTCGAAGTCGCGAGAGGACGGCGGCGAGTAGATGGCGACATAGTCGAGGCCGTCCGGGTCCGGGAGGCCGGACCAGCGGATCGTGATCTGGCTGTCCGATGAGGTCAGCTTCGCGGGAGTTGCCGTGAGGATGGTAGCCGCCGCGGCCTCGCCGGCGGCGAGGGCCGCGACGGCGAGGAAGAGGAGCAAAGGGAAGGGGGTGTTTTCGGGGTTCATTTTGCGGCGGACATTGAGGCGAAGTCGCTGGGTGACGTTTGACTTCGCATTTTGGACAAGTGGTGAGTCACTGACATGTGGGACTGAGATGTCAGTTTAACGAACCAGATCGAAGACTTGGTTGACTCTTGGAGCATACGACAGATGGAATATTCTTTTTTTTTTCTTTGGAACAATGGCAAATAGGAATATTCTGCGCAACACTTCAGGCTTTCCCCAATGCATTTCAACATTCACATATTAATATGCCTATAAAAGGATCGGATATATCATAACAAGCAAACAAATTCCTGCTTATGACAAAATTTTCAATCGTCTGAAGTTCAAACAAAGATTAGGCAGGAGTGACTCTTTTTTTTTAAGTGAAGGCAGGAGTGACTTGGCGCTTATGAGATTGCAAAGCTTCAACTTCAGATGTTTGTCTTCTGAAGCCCGGTATAAAAAAAATCGTACACGAAGCATGCCATATGTGTTACAGACCTCCATCCATGTCAAGCGAAAAGTTCTAGAGTTCACCCTGATCAGTTTGCGAAAAGATGACGGATGAAGCAGAGCTGGATAGTACACAGTTCTTCCACTTCATTGCACAGAAGACTCAACTTTGTATCGTAACTTGGACTGTATATGCTCCAGCGTTGTTGTCGCAAACACAATGGCCCGCAATATTCTTGATTGTTTCATCAGCAACGGTCCGCATAACGATTGTGAGATAGAAATCGAGAACAGACAAGCCTATGAAATTTCCCGATCTTGCAAATCTCTTTTTGGATGAACTCGTCTCTGGATAAGAGGACTTTTATAGTCTCCCATACTAACTAGTATTAATTAAAAATATTAGTTAGTATTGTTAGGGGTAGTTTGGGAAGCCGTTAGATAATCCAAATCATGTTTGTCCGGTAAAGTAGCTGAATTAGTTCATCCGCTGTTTCTTATTCAATTTCTGCAAGTCCACGATTATGTTCTTGAAGAAAACGACGACTGCCATGGGATCACTGTTTGCCGCGAAGGCTGAAGCTCATCCCGGCCAGCAGCCATGGAGGCCGAGCCCGACGGCCATGAAGCTTGGTTGCGTGACTGGACTTCAGTTCCGTGGCAAATGGAGCCTATGGAGGTAGTCCCCGACTTCAAATAGAGCTCGGACGTGCAGCCATGGATCACGACCTCCATCGGCGCTGATGAACACGAGGTTGCCGCGAGTGCTGCGACGAGGTCGCCATTCATGGAGTGGCGGTGGAACTCGACAACGGCAGCGGCGGCGGAGCTCGTCGGCTAGGTCACCATCCATTGGAGCAGCGGCGGAACTCTACCCTGGCGTGGTAACTTGACCCCGGCGGCGGCGGTTGCGGCAGCAGCGCAGCTCGTCGGCCAGGTCGCCATCCATGGAGCGACGGCGGAACTCGACTTGTGGTATGAGGAACTTGACCCGGGCGGCGGCGGCGGCGGAGCTCGTCTGCGTGGCAGACTCGCCTACGAGGTCACCGGAGGACTCAGTGACTGATGAGTGATGACTATTTTTAGTCTGCTATTTTTTTATTTTGGCTTCATCATAATAATATAATTACTAATATGCTATGAATACTAGCTAGTATTGATGAGATGGAGTTAATCGATTTGAACCGTCTGATCATAATACTAGCTAGTATTCTTAATTAATACTAGCTGGTATAGGGGACAATAAAAGTCCTCCTGGATAAGGGTGCCTTTGCTCAAGCTTGGAAATCAATGAACAAATGTTGAGTGTGCTTTGTTTTGCTCCAATATCCTATCTGATTGAGCGGTGCATATATGAGGGGAGAAAACAGAGTAGATTTATGAGCTTGACACATTATTGATTATAGGCCTGTCTTCTGGTGCCACACATTTCCATCTCTTTTATACATCCATGGTTTGCCCATCTGTTTTGTGCTTTGACAAGATCATCCTATCACCCTTTTCGCTCATGCATTTGTCAAGGTCACAACAACCTGGTGGCAAGCAACCCCATATGTGTTCAGAGATCGTGATTACCAGTATAACTTTGGCAGTTTGGCCCAAGTACTCGAAAGGAACATGTCAGGCGTCCTATTTGCGGACTGGGTTAGTCATTCACTCTGCTGAAATGGCATGTGCAGGGTTGGTCCTGACTTGTCGGACCCATATGTCGGATATATAGAAGAACAGGAATGCATTTTGTATGCGTAGGAAACTAGGAACACATTGATCACATAGCACATATCCAGTGAAATAGAGTCGCAAATCATCGTCAGGATCTTAACCTTGATCTAGAACGGATACAAACCGGCAAAGAGCTGATGGCGTGATATGATCTCCTCTGCATATGTTGGCTCCTCCGGTTCAATCTTCAGTGCTATCAGTAGCTTTTCGCCTTCTCTTGTCACATACAGAATCAAACCTGATGATATCATGCATTTGATCCTGAGATGTGAATGGCGACATGGAATGAATCAAGAGAACTGGTGGATTGGAAACCTCCTAGAAAACTCTACACTGATGCTGGCTTGGTTTCGTTTTCTTCCAATATCCCAACGGTTTCTACTAAAACAAATAGCTCCTGATTCTCGACATTGGCACTGATTCGAACCTGATCGTTCACTCTTAATTTGTAGCCAAATATAAAAAAGAAGAAAGAAAAAAATAACCACACTCGGTCATATCATGTTGATATTATTCGATCTAGCCGCCTATTCATCAATCTCATTTCCGGTATTTATAGGAGTAGTTCGGTCTGTTCATTTGTTGTGCATTTCACATCACACCTCCTGTTTCCAAACGACTTGAATCATCAAGGAGAAAATGTTAGTACCTCTGCTCTGAAGCCTCAAGTCTTCAATTGTAGGAAGCCTTATTATTCGGACTTATTTGAGTGCCAAAATTTCACCATAAATGGTTATAGAGAAATTTCGGTTGCAAATCTCACCCTATTTTTATTATATCAAACATTTTGAAATTCATTGAGACTAAACGTGTATAGAAAAATTACACATTTGGAGCTAACCATTCATGGCCACGACTATCCAATAAGTGAAAGAACCAGCTCATACTTGATGGCCCAGCCTATCAACTTCAAAGGCCGAAAGATCCAACTCTTTGGCCCAGGCTGCTCGGCCCAGTGCCTTGTATTTTTATCTGGATTGCTACCGCTCCTTCTTTATGCAGGGTTTCCTCTTTCCTGCAGAACAAGTACAGAAGTACTTAAACCTGATACCTATAAAAAAAAGTACTCAAACCTGATACAAGCAATAAACAATTACGAATTAAATCCTGCATCTCCTGACAAATAATACCCTGGGCATGCAAAGGACTCTGGGCTATAGGACACTTCATCCATGCCATAAAAGGCAAGGACACACGATCATATATATAGTACACTGCCAAAATGGAAGATTTTCTTGAAGACTGCTCTGCAACTTAGAGAAGGGTTGTGAAAGTTTAATACGACAACCTGGAGAGACGGGACGTGAAAGTTCATGCATGTCTATCTTGTCCTTCATCTCGCCTTGACGGCTCTCTCAACCCGTCAGGCACTATAGATATGTACTCCATGTATACGATCAGTATTTGTACGGCCGTTATCTTAACGTGTGCCCTGTAATGACATCCAAAATGTGCAAATATGTTACGGTATACGGTCACTGATTGCATCATGCACGTGCTCCTCTCCATGGCTCCATGTATATGATAGTATTTGTACTGTCGTCGTTCCGTTGCACGTACGGGTCAGTAGCTAGCTAGCAGTACATCCATTATTATACGTACTGTAAGAGGAATAGATTGCGTATAATGGTGGATTATATTGCGTTGAGCCTCTCGGCCGGTATACATGAGAGTACATGACTTGGAGGGCAAGGCGTCTCCAGGGATACATATGACAGTCCGTGATATACAATATCTTGCCTACCAAATATACTCTAACATCCCCCCGCAGTCACAGCAGAAGCACCGCAGACGGTGAGACTGGAGAAGAAGACGAAGGTAGAAGCCGACTGACTAACATCCCCCCACAGTTTAAGCGTCGTGGTGGTGGTGCAGATGCTGTGACTGGAGAGAAAACCGGCGAGTAGCTCATGCGGATGATAGCCCTTTGTGCTGAGTGTCGAGGTAACCGAAAGCTCGAGCGAGTAGCCGTGGTCGATGAAGAAGTCGTGCTTGAGGTAGCCGTGGTCGACGAAGCCGAAGTGGAGGTTGCCGTTGTCGAGAAAGCCGCACATGAAACCGCGGGCGCAGGGAGGCGCCAAAGTGGGGGTGCGCGAAGATGCGCCTGGAAGAAGACGGCGACACGATCGAGGCACCGTGAAGAAGAAGGTCAATGCCGAAGTCGATGCTGTCGAGACCGTCGTAGACGAGGTGTGCGTCGGGTTTGCCAGGCCCAGGAACGCGTCGGAGACGAAGGCACGCACCGGTGTTGCCAATACCGGACGCATGAAGAGAGGAACCATCCACGATCATACACCAGTGTCGAAGGGGACCAGCAGAGAAGGCCTCTACGACGGTCGCGACGCGTAAAGCGGCGAGGAGGAGAATGCCGGCGCAGTCGCAGTTGTCGGAGTAGACGAAGTAGTCGAGGAAGAGACGACGACTCTGGCGACGTGGTCGTGGTGGACGAAGACTGAAGATGTGGCTAAACTGGCGGCCAGGAGTGGCACGCGGGTAGCCTGAAGATGCGCGGCGGCGGTGCTCGAAGTAGGCGAAGAGCTCGAACGACGTGACGACGACCATGCACGTAGACAATCAGGGGGTCGTCGGTGCGTGGGGACGGCGATAAAGATGCAACGACGAGTGCCACAGTAGACAGAGTCGCGCCTTGGAGGGCGCTTCTCAAGTCAGCGGCGACCACGGGCGGCGGCGCTGCGGCCCGAGGAGGCGACGCAACGGCAGGCCGAAACTTGATGGCGTGGTGTGCGGCCTCGACGTCACCGCGCAGGGCCGGCTGATCAGACTGACGTGTGCGCGGGGATCACGATAATACCACACGATTGAGGACGTGGTGGCGGCGATGTCGAGGACATTCCGACGGTGGCGGTGATGAAGAACCGGTGTGGAGACGTACAATCGAGATAGCCGAACAGGGACGCATGAAGGCGTCCCTAGACCGTCGAGCGTCCAGCTGTGCCGCACGAGTTGATGACGATGTGTATCGATGCCGGTGTCGGAGTAGAGGCACACGTGCTTGACGGCGATGGGCGACGCAAATACCCGATTACAGATCGGGTGAAAAACAAAGACAGCAGCAGCAGCGCGAGTAAATCCCGTGCGAACTCCGTGTGCACTTAGCGTTGTCCACCCTTCTCTTCATCTTTCTGTATACCGTGGTCAACCGAAGCAAACCAGAGCTAAATAAAGAAATGGGGGACCAGCCAAGCCAATGGAGCGACGTGTTGGGGTGCGCCTGCCCGAGGGCAGTGACGTGGGGCCTGTCACACCCGCCGGCGTGGACGAGGCGATGCCAACGTTTTCAAGAAAACCGGACTTACCGGTCCGGTCCGGTAAGTTCGGTTTACCGATTTTCGAATTTGAAATTTAAATTTTTTTGAAAATTTGAAAAAATTTGAAAAAAAAATATGTAAAAAAACTAGACGCCATTTGGAGACCATTTGTGCAAACGGAACACGAATACGAAATCGTTTAAAGGGTCAAATAATTGCTGCAAGAATTCTGGTGAAAAGGAATTAAAAAAAAAAAAGAGTAACCGGTAACCGGTAATATCGACCGGTTACCGATCGATCTGCGTCGGTTACCGAAGAAATCGGTGCGATTTTCTGAGGGCCGGCGCGCAACAGAGGTGAGGTTTCTCTCTTTTTTTTTTCTTTCTGTTTTTTGAATGTAGCATGTTTGATTTAGGTATATGAATGAATGAAGGTAGCATGTTTGAATGAATGTAGTATGTTTGAATATATGATTTAGGTATATGAATGAATGTAGCATGTTTGAATGTATGTTTGTATCTATTGTTGTACGTTGATGTGCACAAAACTACGTGTATTATGTTCAAAACTATGTTGTTTGTTAAATTTCGTCAAGAACTATGTATCGGACAATTTATGTTGGACTTTGTATGAATTGTGGTATGTTGTATGAGGTTGGTTGGTACTATCTTTTATGAATTCCATGTTGTCAATGTGTAGTTAACCATTCTTAGAATATTTCACCAAAAATCATGCAAAAAAATCCAACATTTTAAGCCATTTTTTTTTGTCAATTTTCAATTCTGCGTAAAAACAGACAAAACCGACCGGTTACCGACACAAACCGGTCGGTAACCGGTCAAAACCGACCGGTTTCGTCGATTTCCAATTCGAAATTTCAAATTTGAATTTTCCGTCGAATTTCGACCGGTTACCGCGAAAATCGGTCAAACCGAGGTTATCGGCGTCGGTCGGTTTTCTCGATTGCGTCGGTAGTGCAAACCTTGGGCGATGCAGCCTGAGGTACGATTCGCCTCAGATCTTGCTGGCGGACGACTGACGACGCGCACGGCGCACCGTAGTGCGATGTCTCGACGACATCCTGATCTGCTCGCTGCCTGACACAAAGCTGAAGATGGCGGCGGATCAATAGAACCCGTCCGCGAAAGAGGAGCGCTGCCCCCAGCGGAGAAGGATCTCCCCGGGAGCGTGCGATGCGGAAGCGGTGGTGGGCTAATGTTAGGTCACTAACCCTCTTGTGATACCATGTAAGAGAAATAGATTGTGTATAATGGTGGATTAGATTGCGTTGAGCCTTTCGGCCGGTATATATGAAAATACATAATTTGGAAGGCAAGGCGTCTCCAGAGATACATATGACAGTCCGTGATATATAATATCTTGCCTACCAAATATATTTTAACACGTACTATTACTGTATATGGCACCGTCATATATATAGTACTGTACGTTCTCTCGAAAGAAATATAGTACTGTACGTTACGTACGTACGATGGGATCTCTACCTCGTTGGATCCCCTCTGTCTGCGTTATGTATCATGCATGGTTGGTCCAGCTACAGATATTAATGCAGCTTTATATCCTGCGATTACCATGTCGTATCGTATCACGTATACGCGAGATCGATTTGCACCTACCGTACACGTACACTCAACATCGCACAGCAAATGCAGAAACGTACAAGAATTAATTTACCACAAAGATAACCTGAGGATGGCGTTATATCATAGTTACAATGAGAGGTCGATCGGGAACTGTGTGATATAACAACAGACAGATGAGGCCTATAATTAAGGATGTTATTCGTAGTTTTCTTCAATGTTTCGAGCTAGCGTTGCATCATGTCGTCACATGTATGATGTATCCCTGGCCATCAACGTCTATATATGCGTCATCAGATCCATGTAGTGAATGTAGTATCTCTCTCCTACAAGTTGCCATCCACTGATGTGATGGATGCTTGATGTATGTGCGCATATAGCAACTTGCTAGGAAGATCTCTCCTCCCACCACCCAATGCCACATCACGAAAATTACTGGTGCAATTAATTAATTAACTGTTATTTGTCCACTGACACAGGTACACAAAAAATATATGCCATACCGTCGTCTGGGTCACATGGCTATGATGCAAAATGCATCAAAATTACCTAACAACCGATGCGCAAACAGATCAATCAGTGGCGGAGCCAGGCCCACAGTCGAGGGTGGGCCGAAATGGTATTAGGCCAGAGAGGTTGGGCCGGCAAAAAGAACAAATCTAAAAAGAAAAAGAAAAACGATACTATAGCAGATGCTACAGTACTGAAATGCAACATTGGGCTGAAATTGGGGGTGGGCCGAGGCCCACCCTCCCCCTGGCTGGCTCCGCCCCTGAGATCAATATTATAGTTAACCAACAAACACGATATGTACCATATGTGGGTGTCCTGCCGACGCATCATCGACAGTGAATGTAGTTGTTCGCAAGCATACATATGCTTATTTATACCTTTCAGAGTGGTCATTTATAAACATCACTCCTCCATATACATATGCTTATTTATACCTTTCAGAGTGGTCATTTATAAACATCACTCCTCCATATACACAACTATTAGCACACGCTGCTCCTCTAAAACAAATTACCTGTCACGCACCCGTCGCCTCAACTCCACAGACGGCGCAAAGTTGAAACAAACGTGCGATCAAATCAGCACGTAAATCAAATTAGCGAAAGTGCCTGTAGCCTAGCGGTTATAAGAGCCTCAGTGGCACCTCAGGTCCTGAGTTCGACTCCTCGTGGGAGCGAATTTTCTAGGATTTAACGGCATTGTGCTTTCAGTGGTAAGCGACGCTCCCGTCGACAGCGAGGCGCCAGTGATGACTTCGTCAATATCTAGGATGTGCCGGCATAGTTTTCGAAGATGCTCATAGAGGTAGGGTTTGCGTACGTGTGTTCATAGGAGTGAGTGTGCGTGCGTTGTGGACGTCTGAGTTGTACTTTGTACTAAAAAAATCAGCATGTAAATCAACACGTAAATATCTATGGAGAAAAGAAGTAATTAGTTGGGACAGGAACTGGTGGTAAAAAAAATTGCTGCGCGAATCTTTCCTTTTTCTATGCCCTTGCACTCTCACCTCAGAAGCTTCCAAACCCTGCTTTCTTGCTCCTCCAATCACAGAGCTTACTTCCACAGGCAGCTGCCCACCACTCACCTCTCTCATAAAAGATTAAAATGAAAAAACAATGATAAGTGTGTCGGTGTCAAGTGCTGTTAGTTAAGAATCAATATCTGGTCTGTTCAGTTGATGGGGAAATGCTTTTCCTCAAAAAAAAAAAGTTGATGGGAAAATGCTAATTAAGATGGTCCTTGAAAACATTTTAGATGATGTCGCTTTGATTCCCTGCTTCCAAACTAAATGACCAAATTCTCACTCCAATTTTTAATTTTAGCGCGCCAACCACAACATGGTAACTCCCTTTTGTAAGCATATTTGCCTATTTGACAGACGCAAAACACATCAAGGTGAGAAAAGAACAAAACCCTAGTTTGGTTGTCGGGCAAGTCAGATATCTTCACCTTTGTAAATTTTCTGGGTATAATAAGAGGGGTCATATTATGAAGTTTTATTTTTGCGCCTGACTAGAAATCTGGCGACTAATTTTCTGGCTTCTCTTCAGTCGATAGCTGTGCGCCCCATGATATTCATCCAATGGCCAGCGCATCATCTTCTCGGCTCACCATAAAAAAATCCCTTCCTTCTCTTGAACTTGGCCTGTAGCATAGGAAGTTCGTTTTATTTTTTCTCTTTGTGGTTAATGTTTTTTCTTCATATACTACGTATGTTGGACAACAGCTTAACACACTGCCAAATCTAACTTTGGCAAAGTGTCTCATCACGTTCCTTCTAATTTTTTTTAAAAAATATATAATAGTGTTACAGTACTACAAACAGCGTGACAAGCAGAACCGGGGACCATATGCAACAAGGCCAAACTTGGCTAACCTAAATTTGCAACGTGTGGCATGAACTACATATATATGCATCAGCCTCTTAATAACCGAAACATGAATGTGTACTCAGATCTCTCATATTATGCACCAGCTCGATCATGTATAAGAGACAACCTAACCTGGCCCATTGATGATCGATATGTCCACTACAGCACAATTTACTGACATGGTGTGTACTTGGCATTCCTTATTTGGCCATAAGTAGGGCACCCGTACATGCTTGCAGGGCGTACGAGCTGCCAACGTGCCATTGATCACGAGCAACACACCACACGTACATGCATGTACGTAATATTTTTATGGCAATTAATTGGTTCTCTACTGTACAAACATAAAGTTATGCATGCTACCTTCCTGCCGCTTCCTCCGTTTTTTCCCGGAGAAGCCGGTGAGAGGGAGCGCCCCCTTTGTTTGCACAGCAGGTGAAGCCGCTCCAGGAGCTGACCAAGAAGCCCATACAAACAGTCAGCCTGTTCGGTAGACTGCAGCTGTAGAAAAATAACTGCGAACACTGTAGCGGTTGCTAAAAGAAATAACTGAAACACTGTAGCTGCTGCAAAGCGCCTTAAATTAATTCAGGCTGTTCGGCAGGCTGTAGCTGCGACTGCGGCTGCAGAAAAATAACTGTGAACACTGTAGCTGCTGCTGAAATATTGTAGCTGCTGCTGAAGAAATAACTACGAATATTGTAGCTGTTGTTGCTGTCTGCTGTAAAACACCCAAACGAACAGGGTTGCTGCTACTGAGGAGTACGTATTAAAAAAAATTGATTGCTGCTACTGCCAGCACGTACCCGTACTAGCGCCCATGATATGCCGCCAATAATGACTGTGCTGTGATTATTGGCGGTCAAAAGGATCATCCCTCCAAAGAGTTGTGTTGTGTTCAAGCTACTATTTCAACTGACGTTTGTCAAAAGGACTGCTTTAACGGGTGTCAAACTTTGTATAAGTCATGACCACATTTCACCGATAATGGAAGATACTACACTTTTAACAAAAAATTAACCTTGAAACACATGAATTTTACTGAAGGAATTAATAATAAAGGGTTGGATTTGCCATTTTGGGTGGAGACGAACCGGATTGCATGTAGCCGGGGCAAGGTTTCGTGATGGACAAGTTAGGTGGGCAAAAGATTCGTGCTGGGGCCCCACAGTCACCATCCTTTTCCGTCCTTTTCGCTGTTTATCTTCTCACCCATCAAATCACGTCCTCTATCTAACACAGAAAAATCAATTAATTTAATCGAAAACAGAAAATCAAAAGCTAATCACCGCCGCTCTCCCCCTCTCTCTCTCTCACACACACACACAGTGTACAGCTTCACAGATATATACTGAAATGGACTGATGGAGTGATAGAAAATGTATTATTTTCTGAAGGCTTATTATTACATGCATGAAGCAGACCCTGGTACTTCCCACCACAAAACATTGTGAAACTTGACAGCAGATTGGATGTGTCGGCTAATTAATTACTGCTAGTACTATGGTAATATTAGTACTGTTCTTTCAGTGTCAGATTCCCTAAAGTTAGGAGAACTGAATAGTTTGTTTTACGCAGAATCTTAATTACATTATTCAGCACCTAGTGTAAAATTGTTTGGTGTCAATATTTCTCTTAAATAAATCTGCTACTAGGCAGGTACCATATTTCTTTGCACCGTCCCTTAATGCTGATTGTGGCCCTGCTATTTGATTAGTATTAGAACTCTAAGCTCTGGATGAGTTGAAAATAACGCAACTACCAAATCTAAGGTTGTTCTGCATGCTAATGAATTGCAATTCAATCCTCTCTCTATTATACACGTATTAATAAACTGTACTACGCTAGGTACTTAGTAGCCTTCTCGAGACATAGGTCAATTATTCCCTGTTAACTTGATAATAGTAGTATAAGAGAATTGGTCAAGTGAAAAGAACACTTAGATTAGATAAATATGGATCAATTCGCTACACGAACTTAACCGTATTCCCACAATTGATTGCAACTGGTCAAGATATATATGGCGCAAACAAGACAGGAGTGCACACGCTAAGTGATATCAATTTTTATGATAGGGATATAAAAAAAGGGGAGAAGCTAGCCATACATGCCTGGAAATCCAAGGGAAACATCATTTCATACACGCTAGTAATTTATTTCCCAAAAAAAAAGAAGAAGCCATTTTGATTTACATTCCACTCGTTTGCAAGTGATGTTTTGCTCAATTGTCACTCCATCTCGTCATAGAAGGTCATATAATTTCTTGTAGTGAATACTTGCTCCTAAGTACTCTCAGAAATTTGAAATTATATATAAAAAAGATTGTGATGGTGTAACTTATACATTTGTCCATTATTTTAACTGACTTGTAAGTCACAAAACCAGTAAGCACTTACAACTTGTAGGTATTTTAGCAAGCCTTTCTTTACTAAGTTTTTAACACAAACTTGTCAGCATATGCCTTGTTGGACGTCATACACTTGCTCTATTGGCACTTTTGAATTGTACGATCTACATGCCCATGATTAGTCGAGCAAAGTACACATATATTCTTTCACAAAATGCACAGCAATATTTAATACATTGCTTATTTAATGTGATCAATCATTGTTCTTGGGTTATCTTGGTTCATATATTCAATACAGCCACTGCTCGGTAAAGGAAGCATAAAACAAAAATCAACATTGGATATATCGGGCTAGCTAAATCAAATAAAATTATATTTTATTAGGTAATAGTTATGCAAAGTGAAGCACTATATATACTATATGCCATAGACGGCTGAGACCAGAAGAATGATCAACTCCAAAGTATTTAAATATGCTTGGTTGTCATATCACTTACTGGCCTAGCCTAACTTTTATCCTTAGAATCTATGTGAAGTCAAACGACGCACTATATATACATGTAGTTAGGAAATGTAGGTGTAGGCGAGTTGATTGGGTCCCCACGATCACCTAGTATGACATAGTATATGTATATACCTGCAAGTTTGGACAAATATAACGAGCAAGAGTGCATATGCCTACGATTTTTCACAAACAAAGGACATCTCGGATTAGACAGCCGCATCATCCTGAATGATAAAAAGAGACCATTTTGCACTAATATTAAGAATTTATAGCATGCTAATCACTAGCATCAAGAAGAAAACCAATAATAAGCACTAGTGTGGACAGTGGATACGTGATAGATGTATATAGTCAGTAGTCACAGTGGTTTGAGTTGACTTGGACAAGTGGGCATGCATGTTTGTATATCCCGCTCCTGCCCCAACTTTCCCAGACCGAGCTGATATATAAAATCAGAGCTATCTAGCTATAGTGTAGGGATAGCACACAGGAACACGGCAAGACACTACCGATCTATACACATCTAGCAAGAGTCCGCACACTGGATTTCTCTTTTGCGGTAGCAGTGCAACAAACGGGAAAGGGCACTTGCAAGAGAGAATCAGTGTAAATTGAATATGATTAATGGCAGCAAGTAGAAGAATAGACATGCGATTGGACATAACCTAACAGTCTCTTCTCTTCAAAAGTTTCTTTGATATCCGGCAGCTTTGATGACGGGATATGCGAGGGGTAATAAGTGGTATTTAATTTGTGTCGACCGTGAGGGTAGAAATTTTCTTGAAGTTTCTTACATATCCTCATTGATGAAAGAGAAGAGCAAGGCTATTTTTGGAAATCAGTTCTGAAAATGGACTACTTTACCAGACTTCGCAAAATCAGTCTACTTTTCTAAACCTGAAGGAATCGTTAGGGTCTCTTACCCAAAAAATAAAAATTATTGCCCAAAGACCAGTTTGCCCTCAGTTTTCTCTTACCCATCAAACCCAACCCGACCAAAACCCGTCCCTTCACTTCCCTCTCTAGCCATGAAGGCAGACTTTGGGGATGTTTGGTTCCCCGCCACAACTCGCCACAGCTACAGTAGCCGCGCCGCGCTACAGTAAACGGTGGAGGAAGGGCGCGGCTGTGGCGGCGAAATCGCTCGCCACACTCTGTGGCGGGGGGCTGCTGTGGCATGGCTGGCTGTGGCCAGCAGCCAAACAGTCCCTTTACCCTAACCCTAGGGTGGGCGGCAGCTGCGGGCGGGGTGGGAGGACGAGGCACTTGCAGGCCGCGGAGGCCCGCGGCGCGACATGACGGTTGTTTAATATTTGTTAGAGTATTTTTTTGTATTATTTTAATATATGTAGAAACTCAAAAGTGAAAATGCATTAATTTTGGGTCCCTCGCCAAAAAGAAAAGAAAAGAAAATGCATTTAGGGTGTGTTTGGCAAATGAGAAATGAGGACTAAGATAAGGATTGGAAAATAAAGATAAAAATCTAGATCCTTCATTCATATGTCAATTAAATCTCAGCCCTCCTTAATTTCCTTCAAGAACTATTTTCCAATCCCTATTCCACCCATTATTTCCCATTTGACAAACGCACCGTTAAGGTGAATGGTGGTGAGTGGTGACGGTCGTATGGTGATGGTCGTTTTAGGCGCATCTCCAAAAATTTGTAACTATGTATTCATATCAAGTTCATGTGTTTTTTTTTGAGAAATTACACAGTACAACTCAGACACTCACAACGCACGCATACTCACCCCTATGAACGCACATACACAAACCTTACCCCTATGAGCATCTTTGAAGACTGAGCTAGCAAATTCTCCAGATTCCCGAACTCATCACTGGCGCCTCGCTATCGACGGCCACGTCGTCTACCGATGAAAGCACAAATACCGTTAAATCCTAGAAAATTCGCTCTCACCAGAAGTCGAACCCAAAACCTCAAAAATGCTACTCGGGTGCCTTAATCACTAAGCCAAGACTCCTTTCACAAGTTCATGTGTTTTTCGATTCCGATGTTTTATGTTCTGAACTTCTGATGAGTCCCTGTGTGGTCCAGCTAGAAACGATACAAATGGAGTGCAGCTACACATAGTAAAAAAAAAAAAACTACAATACATATGATTTTCTTTTTTGCAACTACTTAACTCTAATAAGAGTTGTACTAGGGACTAGT
The DNA here is from genome assembly GCA_007726485.1 of Eragrostis curvula. Taxonomy (NCBI): domain Eukaryota; kingdom Viridiplantae; phylum Streptophyta; class Magnoliopsida; order Poales; family Poaceae; genus Eragrostis; species Eragrostis curvula. Next base: position 14,273 of record RWGY01000367.1, on the reverse strand, counting down.
AAAACGACAATAGTCTGGACCAGAGGTAGGAATAACTCAGTACAATAAATTAAGCAATGAAACGCGAATTTAATTTGGCACTAGTACTGCTAACCCGGGAGTGAAATAAATACAGAGCAAAGAGCTAACCCCACTCTCTCTCAGGCAAAGCCACACGACGAGAGGGAGAGAGAGAGGGAGAAGAGCTCTCACTGTCTCCAACCCTGGAAAAGGCGCCGGGGCCCCAACAAGGCAGCAAGAGATCGAGCACAGCAACGGTGCAACTCACAATTAAGCTGAGCTAAGCTTAGCAGCAGCTTCGGCGGAGTCTTCGGCCATGGCCGGCGCCGGTGGTGAGGGAGGCGGCGGCGAGTGGCCCTTCTCGGCCGACGCGTACGCCGACTCGTCTGCGATTTTCGCGGAGCTCGGGTGTTGGGCCGCCGGGCTCGACGGCGCATGCGGGGAGCTTCTCCCTCCGCTGGATCCGGCGCCGGAGGCCACGCCGACGCCGCAGGCTTGCGGTGGCGCGGCCGAGGAGGCCGTGGCCACGCTGGCCGGGTCCGTGTCGGTGGACGGCGGCGCGTCGTCGAGCTCCACCGACGACGGCGCGGCGCAGGAGGACGCCGACGTGAAGCCGGCCGCCGCCACCGAGGCAGCGTAAGTGTCTAATTAAACCAGCTCTGCTCTGCGTTTTTCCTCGATCTCCGGCGAGCGAGCGACAGAGCAAGTGGCAAAACCGTGGTTGGCGCTTAATTAGATTAGGCAAAAATTGCACATTTCTCCTATTTTTTTTCTTCTGCTCCTCTCCTTTTTTCCGTTTAGAATTTTCTTGATTTTATTTTGGATTTGCTTTAATTTGGTTTGTTATGGTGGCCGTTCCATCTACGTGGGTGGATTTGTGGATGCACGGTGTTCGGAATCGAGGGGCAGTTCAGTAAATGTGCACGGAAATGGAACCGGAAGTTGCGCCGGGATTCGCGTCCTAGATTAACATCAGCCACGCGGTTTCTTCTCTTATTTTTTCACCCTCTCGTCTATCTCCACGTAACCATTTTGAACTACGGGTAGCTGCTCATCAGTTTATGTACGTGCGTACGTATATATAGCCGCGTGTACGTATACGAACGGTGTGCAATTTATTAAGGTCTGTCTGTGATAATGTACGTATGCACTGTCAATCAAACAGTTAGCAGTTTCCTATGATGATTAGCGTGTACCTACGATGCATGTGTGCAGGAGCAAGGCGCCGACGCCGGGGAAGACGAAGGGGCAGAAGCGTGCGCGGCAGCCGCGGTTCGCGTTCATGACCAAGAGCGAGATCGACCACCTGGAGGACGGATACCGCTGGAGGAAGTACGGCCAGAAGGCCGTCAAGAACAGCCCCTTCCCAAGGCATGCTTTCACTTCCACCTCTGATATTTGGAACAGTTTCGTAGAAAAATGTTATGATCGTTGACTCACCTTAATAACATACATAACTTCCGCTGGGTCTGCAAATTTGGTTGAGATAGATCATCAGTGGCACGTACTGCTGAATGTCTGTACCATGCACATTCAATGCCTGCATTACTCCAAATTATTCAGACAAACAAGGACTGAAATTAGGTGAAGTGCATATAGTACACAAACGAGCTAGGTTATCCCTTTTGTCTATGAATATTTAACTACTGAAACAAACCAATGATACACGTCGCATGCTAGCAGTTTTCTTCAGTTTTTAAAAATTGAAAAGGCATATGTATTATTTCATCACTTCGCAAGAAAAATCATTATTTCATCGTGGAATATCACTCACAAAACACGAATATATATATATACATGCCGATGCATCATCAGTTAATTTCCCATATATTATTCCGTAGAAGTAATTATAAATTATATGTGGAGAGCATGATGTCTTCTAGACCTTGACTCAATGCATATGGACGGTGGTTACTGCTTGCAAGTGATTGGAAGGGACATCACATGATGATGAGTCCTGTCAAACTATTTAAAAAGAAAAGTTAATATATACATGCATGCATCTTGAACTCTAGTTAGTAGTACTAACTACTAGTGTACATTCAATTGTGAGGATCTTGTGATGTAGCTTCGAATCTGATTTAGTTATTCAAACTTAATAAATAATATTGATGTTCTATATAATGTTGGTTAGTTCAAACTTAATTAAATACCATCACATATTTTAAATCGGAGAGAATACCTGCTTACTCATGTCTCAAGTCGTTTAGAGGGAGATTAATTTGCCTAGTTAATCAGTTCCTGTATCCTCATCACACACATATGCATATGCAAGCGTCTGCAAAATTTGCTATATTCTTTTTCTCCAAAAAGGTGGTCAATCTCTTAATTTGTGCAAAATGTTATTCAGAGAAGTAATCATTCTACTAATTGTTTGTTTCGTGCCAATCGTGCCACTGGTTACACATGCAAAATATATCTTCCTTTTGTTTTTTACAACACTACTGCAAAATGGAACAATAATTAATATATATCCGTGTATATGTGGATGCAGGAGCTACTACCGGTGCACCAACAGCAAGTGCACGGTGAAGAAGCGCGTGGAGCGTTCCTCCAACGACCCGTCCGTGGTGATCACCACCTACGAGGGGCAGCACTGCCACCACACCGTCACCTTCCCGCGCGCCCACCTCCACGCCCTCGCCGGCCACATGGCCTTCTCCGCGCACCACCTCTACGACCACCTGCCGCCGCTGCAGCTGCCCCCGGCGGCGATGTCGACGTCGTCACCGGCGTCGCTGCTGAGGCCATTGCACTGCAATCAGGAGCTCCAGGCCGCGGCAAGCATGTACCCTCTGTCAATGACGACGGCAATAATGGCGGCGCCTGCCGTTTCGACGCAGTCCACGGTGACAATGTCGTCGCCGGCAAGTGCTGTTCCGGCTGTGGACAGGGGGCTTCTTGACGACATGGTGCCGCCATCGATGAGGCATGCATAGATGACGCAGTGCATGCGTAGTTAATCTGTTCTCGGTTAGTACATCAAGCATGCCAGTAATTAATACTAGTTTCTTTGATTTGATCCATCAGTTGTTGCTTCTGGTTTGGCAGCGAGAAGAACCATAGGATTGACACTGAGCAAGTCAATCGGCAGCCTTGCATATATTAGTCGCACAAGGTTATTGTTCGAATTCTACTGATTTATTACTTAAGCTAAATGTGGTATAGAAATATTGTTACATATATATAGTTCAGAATAAACTTGTCCTGAGTGTGTTTTATGCAAATCATAATTTTGTGATATTGTAACCATAGCTTTGAGTTATTGATGTTGTTCAAGTTGAAGTAAATGCCATGACTAGTTACCGCTGTGGTACTTTTTCTGTCTTGGTTGTAAGATACGCAGTTAATTTTGTGCTATGACCTGCAAAGGCATGTGAATGGAGTGGCACCCACCTTGCTCGAACTTCCTCTGATGTATAAGGGATTCGTGTCGATAAAGTTGCATGCGTCATGTGAATGCAGCTTTGCAGCTTTGGCATCTTTGGATTTTGTTACAGCTACAATCTAGTAAGAGTAGAACATAAGGGTCAATCTTGTGTGGAAGGAATGTTCAGTGTTCCTAAGGTGTGTGTTTACATTCAGATGCTGTGTTCCGCTTTTGTGAATCAAAACTTTTTTATATGACATAAAAAGGTTTAAAAGTTGTAAGCATATGTTTTCTCTAGAAGCACATTTTGGAACAAAAGAAAGATAAAAGCTTTGTTAGATTTTACACGTACTACTACTTTACAGCAACAACTGGCGCGCTACGCGACCGCCGGCATGCTTGTGAGCCACGGGTCGAGCGGCTTGCCGACAGAATAGACAACGAATCCGATCTCCCTAAGCTTCCCGACATCAACGACGTGTCGACCGTCAAAAACGAACGCCGGCTTCTGCATGCCGTCGAAAATTCGCTGGTAGTCCAGCGTCCTGAACTCGTCCCAGTCCGTGAGCACGCACAGCCCGTGCGCGCCGAGGGCGGCGTCGTACGCGTCCCTCGCCACGCGCACCGCCTGCTGCCGCTGCGTCGTCTTCGCCGCCCGCGCCGCCGGTGACGTGTCCCGCCGTATCTGCTTCTCGCCGACTACCGGGTCGTACACGGCGACGCGGGCCCTGTCGCCGACCAGGCCCCGGCACACGTCGGCCGCCGGCGAGTCCCTGTTCGTTTCACCGGCGGCGGCGGCGGCCGCGCCCTTCTTGAACGCGAAGCCCAGCACGGCCACCGTCTTCCCGGCCACCGTGCCGAACATGGACGCCACCACGCGGCGCACGAACCGGCTCTTCTGGAACTCGTTCACGGCCACCACCTCCCTCCAGTACGCCGCGGGCTCGGCGAGGCCGTGGCGCTCGCACGCGTACGCCAGGGTGAGCACGTCCCTGCGGAGGCTGGCGCCGCCGAACCCCACGCCGGCGCGGAGGAACCCGTCGCCGACGCGGGGGTCGCTTCCCACGGCGCGCGCCACGTCCGACACGTCGGCGCCCGTGGCCTCGCACAGCGCGGACAGGGAGTTCACGGACGAGACGCGCTGCGCCAGGAACGCGTTCGCGGCGAGCCTGGCCAGCTCGGCGGACGGGAGGCTCGCCGTGACGATCCGGTCCCCGGGTACCCAGCGCGCGTACACGTCCCGGAGCGCGAGCACGGCGTCTCTCCCGGCGCCGGTGTCTTCCCGGCCGCCGATGAGCACGCGGTCCGGGTGGAGGAGGTCACGCACGGCGGTGCCCTCGGCGAAGAACTCCGGGTTCGACAGCACCTGGAACGCGACGCCGCCGTTGCTGCGCGCGAGGAGGATCCTCTCCATGGCCTCGGCGGTCTTGACGGGGACGGTGGACTTCTCGACCACGATGACGACCTTGTCGGAGCGGCGGGGCGCGTCGGCGACCACGCGCGCCGCGCTCTCCCAGTAGGCGAGGTCGGCGGCCTCGCCGGCGCCGACGCCGCGGGCCTTGGTGGGCGTGTTCACGGACACGAACACCATGTCCGCGTCGCCCACGTGGCGCTCCACGTCGGCGCTGAAGGTCAGGTTGCGGCCGCGGCAGGCCCGGACCACCGCGTCGAGGCCCGGCTCCAACACCGGGAGCCGGTCGCTGTTCCACGCGTCGATGCGTGACCGGGAGACGTCGACGACGGCGACCTCGATGTCGGGGCATTTCAGAGCCATCACGGCCATGGACGGCCCCCCGACGTAGCCGGCGCCGATGCAGCAGATCTTCACCATGCTGGCGTGTCCTCGTATCAATTTCAGTTGTATGTTGCTCTGCTTGCTGTGTTCACCTGAAGAAACTCCCTGAAGCTTGCGAGATTCAGAACTCAGAGACGAACTGAAGAAACCTACAAAATCAAATGGTCAGCTTAAGAGCACAACCATTCACTGCAAAATCTGCAAGGGATAAGGGGACGTTACCTGTTCTGATGAACAACTAGAGGTGTCGACGTCTCTTTAAATACCCCATAAACAGAATCACACAAACACAAGATTGAACCAGAAGTACCCAGCTCCTCCCTTTCCCAGATTCTCATGCACGAACTCAATACTAGTTTCGGCCGACGAGAAAGCAGCGAATAAAGGAACAGCATCAGCAGACCAAGAAACTATTCATAAGCCAAATATCATCGTCCTTTTGTACCAGCCAAACCGAACCCTATCAGTCTGAAAGGTTTTCAGGATACGTGGTAGCTGAACATGTACCGAATCTTCACCTTTCCCAGATTGAAAGGAGATCGATTCGATGCATGGATTGAGTAGGAACGAAATAGAGATGGCACGTCCAAAAGCATGCTAGATTCGAGTACGGTTATAGATCACACGCGTCGATGCAGTTGCTAAACGTAGCCTAACCCTGTTTTTCTGTTTGCTTCAGCAACACGCTCGTCCTCTTCGGAAGAATCCAGCACTGCTGGCCTGCTGTGTACATTCGTAGTGCCAAAGCACGTCGATTTAGTCTAAAACTACCAATTAAAAGACAACTAATTTGGTTTCAATCTCAACAAGTGAGCTGCATTGGATTGCTCGTTATTACTGATCATGGTCTGATGGTCAGGGGCTAGAAGCAATGTTAGTAACAGTCAAAACTCAAAACAGAGGAACTGAAGCTTAAAGCTATGTGCCCTTTGTACACAGGTAGCTACAAGGAAATATCTGACATTTAAGACAGCTAATTTAGTTCAATTGAACTAAATTTGTTGCCTGAAAGATCATATATTTAATAACAGATGAAGTATTTTACTTGAGAGACAAATGCAAGTACTCCTACTCTAAGTTCATGTTTAACACGTCACAAAAATAAAAAATTTATACTTTGCATTTTAACGATAACTTCATGTGATTCAATGGGAGCGTCAGGCATTTTTCTGTTCCGGCTATGATACTGGAAAGGATGAAACAATCCTTGTTTTTTTTTTTTTTGAACTGGAAAGAAACTTCCATTACTCAGGCACCACCATATCGACGGCAACCAAGTTACGAATACAGCTCGGTAAGACATCCACAACCAGATTGTCTACCACTAAACATTGACATCCCCATGCAGCTAATGCATGAGCAACACAATTACACTCTCTAGGAGAGAAATTGACAGAGTACTCAACAAAATTCATTTGTAGCACATATTTTAACTCCCTCACTAGATCTCCAGCGCTTGATAGATCATACTCGTCAGCAGTGACTGCCTGCCTGACTAGTAGAGCATCTGTCTCAATAATTACTCTCTGCTCCCAAATCTGCTACAGCTTGTGCACCTTGGAGACAAGCAACAATTATTGAAACAATCCTTGTTCCTACATGGATAAACTGATGAACTGAGATAAACGCTAGTGGTCAAAACATGATAATGAAACCTGAATGTACAATACACTACTACAAAAGAGCCAATATTATTTACTTATTTATTTGCGAAAATGTCTCATGGTAGGCAAAAGAGCCAACATGAAAATATATCTGCAAGCTTTTTCTAGACGGAATATTTAAAACCCAAGAACCAAGACAGATTCAGGGGCTTATGATGACATGGAAGCAATCATACGCCACATGCAACACTGAACTTATGCATATAGCACATACAACAACCAAAACAAATATATCAAATGGAACCATTTCATTCCCATTGAATCAGAAATGGAGCACAACCTGTTGTTAGTTTCGCCAAAGCCCGACAGAAATTACAGAGGAGAAGGGCAGAGCACGAAAAGGAGTGCTCCAAGCTAATGGCATCTAGGTAAAGCTATCTTCCTTTCCTTTCTGCTTCTATGTACTAATGGCCCTAAGTGGCCTTACTAATACCCCCTAAGTCTCCTGTCAGCTATAGATCTCCTACAATGTACAGAGCACCAAGACCACTCATGCTTGGACCCTTTGCCTAGTTATTCGGCCGCCATTGCTTGCCTGAGCGCTGCTGAAGTCAAGCACTCTAGCCCCCCCAGTCCAATCTTCATCATCAGTATCATCATTGTTGCCGCCACCACCACCACGGACTCTTGGGGCAGTCCTCCTAACTCTTGACGAGCTTCTTGGAGTTGGACGTTTCCTTTGAACTGTAGCGCTGTACACTCCAAAGTCCATGGTATCTTCTCGCAGCAGCGTCTTGAAATCCTGTCCAATCGATCAAGTCAATTTTTAAGAGTAGTGGCTGCCAGATACCAAACCATAAACAATAGAGTTCTTGCAACACATCTGCAAGTTCAGAGTTACTACCTGATACACAGACGCTACATCCTGCAAGCAGGTCGGTAAATGGATATTATTGTTGCCAATGTTGAAAGGAGCATTCTGCTTGGAGAGTGTTTCACCAGGTTTTGGTGGTTCCTTTAGAGAAAATGCCTGCATTTCAAATCAGAAATAGACCTTACGTCATGTAAATGCATCATGGTAGTACTAGTCTCCAAATAAAGAGTGAGTCATACCTGACAGCGAGCGTCAGTTAAGCTATAAACTAATTTCAAATGTCTTTTCAGTTTGAGGAGGAGCTGCAGAGCTATTGCATCATGGCAGTCTTCCTGAAAACAAAGGGCAAGTTAGTGGAAAATGATAAGATGCAAACATGTAGAGTTGCAAACATCCCTGCACCAGAATAACTGGACCCGCAGAGTTTCTCAAACGAACCTGAAGTTTGGCAACGTCCACATCTGACGTGCTGCAAGGATTGTTATGCATCCTTTCAGAAACATCTCCCAAATTATGTTCAGAATATCCTCCAGGTTCATGCATGACAACATGACCGTCGCTTGATAACGATGGCACACCAACCTCATGTTGATGCTGATCCATAGAAGTCCACCTTTTCAAATTGGCCTCAATTGCACCAGCTCTAAGGTGAATAACTCGATTTATATCATAGATTAAGTAAAGTGGTTCATCAGGGCATGTGAATGGCAGTGAGGCAAGAACTTCAGCACAGTATCTGCAATGTTTACAAAACTTGATAGTTAAATACCACATTAAAGAATAGTGCCAAAAGGTAGTTTTACTTAGAATACTTACACAAGAAAGCTAATTGTGCAGCGACTCCGGCCATCGGACTCAAATTTTCGAACTATGGAGTGCACAAATTTGTTTCTTGAATTTCGATTTGCACGAATAAGACGGTAAATTCTCGAGATGCCAGGCTTGACAAATGCAGTTGGATTTGATTTCATGGGTGCTGCCATCCGATGGTTGCTGAATGTTGTCTCAAAGAATCTAAATGACATTTGTAGACCATCACCTAAGCGGCTTTCAAAAAATGAAGGGTACCTGCATACAATCCCCAATATATATATCAGATTATTTATTTTTTGGAAAAGGAAACAAACAAGAGAAGCTGACCAGCATACTTTTCATTCATATTCATCAGTAGATGATGAGCCAACTTTGAGTTCCCCTCGACTGGGTCCATTTCAAGTGCTATAAGGTGAGGGACACAAGTAATAGGGTGAACTAAACCCTGGCGAAGCACAACTTCAACAATCTATAAGAAGAAGAATATTATTGCTTTCAATTGCAAATTAATGAAAGAAGTATGAAAGAAATATAATGTCTGCCTCATTCACCTTAAGTGCACTCTGGCGAACATGATCATTTATATCCAAGCACCTTTCAAGAATAGAGTTCCAGTACAGTTGGATAATACCACCGCATATGTTGGTGTCGCCTGCACCAGCTGCAACAGGTACTTCACTTCCACCATTTGTTGTGTACTGTACAGGAGGCTTCCCAGTACTCTCAGCAGTAAGTTGGCTTTCAGCATCACGTAGATACTCATAAAGATTTTGCAGTCCTTGAATCTGGACGACATGATTATATTTTTAAGCACAAATAGCTATGATTGACCCCAGGATTAATTTTTGGTACATGCAACTGCAAGAAAGTCTAACGTACCTTTAATCTATGATCGACCCCAGAAGATAGTGATGCCTCTATGAGATTTAAGATGTCCTTTTGTAGCATAAACTCAGGCTTTGCAATAAGTATGTATCCCAAAGTCTGCATGCAAAAAAAGAAAAGTGGCATTTTAAATGGAACAGTTAATATTAGAAAATAACCTGAAATAACAAAATCAACAATCAAGATGACTATCTATTCATCGTTGTATATGCTAGCTGGGTGCCAATGTGTTGCAATGAGTTTCAGATAAACAACAAAATCACAAGTTCTAAAAACCTTGCCCGCTGACCTATTCATCATGCACAGAGTTATCCTTAGTTCTTGAAACTACAAACAAAGTTGACAACAGATCCGCAAGCCACAGTGAATCATACCATAAACTGCACTCTACACGGCTACAATTACTCACAGATGATCTCATCTCTAATTGTAGTTTTAGGTCTATATAAAGAGTTAGAAGCATAAACATACCTGCAAAGCTCGAACCCTCAAGCTGAAATCGTTTCTAAGAAGGTACCGTCTCTTGAGCAAGTCAATAATCTTTGGGAAATCGAGTTGATTTTCAGATGTTAGCATCAGTTGATAACCATATCGAAGGAGCAGCCCCAGACAAAACAGTGACCGACCCAAGAGCTGAGTTTCAGAAAATTAAATTGTCAGCTAAATAAAGCAAAACCACATGTGGAAAAAAACGTTACTTACCTGATCATGCAAACACACAATATGGTATATTAAAAAAACAATGGCTTTGATGCCCAATACATACAAGATAAAGGACTCACAATTGGTCCGTACTTGCACATAATAGACAAAAATTTAGGTCTCGCAAATAGACTAAAATAGTGCGCAATAATTTCATTTTGTACTGTATGGATAAGTTTGCAGCTCACATGATGAATAAAAAAAAAATGGTATAGTACCTGACTATCTGAATTAGTTCCAGACAGATGCTTGTAGAAAAAATTAACAAGGTTCTCCAACAATCCTGGTCCCCTACCTGCTGATTTGCTAAGGGCACAAAGACATCTGTCCATAAAAATAAACACCAAAACATAAATAAACAAGAAATTTGGCAAACTAAGTCTGGCAAAATGACCAAAATAAAACCATGTGAGCTAAACGATTGATGCTTGAATTGAGTGATGCTTTCGTAATTGCATCTAACAAATGATAGGAACTCAATAAGGCCCCCAACATATGAAGTGATGATTCTTATATCAATAAGATTTCTGATAACTAAATACAACTAAAATGCTCAAGATACAGACAAGAGTGGTATTAAAAATATCATCACTGTAATATTTTTCTTTCAGACACTGACACATCCTTTGCTTATTTTAGATAAAATCCACATATGCCAAGCCTATCCTGGTAATAATCAAATAACTTATTTCAGAAATGGGATATGTTTCTGCCTTTTTTTTGCTAGGATAGATTCTGACATCAAGTAGGTGCAAAATTTTAAGAGAACTTGGCAGCTGCAACAATACACTCCCACTGTTCATATTTGAATGATGTTTGGAGAACTAATTTTAGTTCTCCCAATGTCATACAAACATGAATAGCTGGAGTATTTAGGAATGCTATGGAAACTGCAACAGAAAGCACAAGGAATCAGGAAAAATACAAAAGACAGTGGTATGTGAATCCTCAATTGCAAATAAAGAACATAAAAAGAAACAACGGTTATTAAAGAAAAAAAATCATCAAGACTGAAGGGGAGAGTGTAATTACTTGATACATGCATGTACAACTGTCAGAAAGGGATGTCGGACTATCATTTGCTTCAAGTCCTGCTCAAGTTCTACAACCACAGTTTGTGGTGGCTTCCTTAGGAGAGGAAGAACAGCATCAATCACAAAAATTATATTTTCAAGCATCTGGGCAGCTGATTTATTGTCAACCTGTGGACATAGAAGATCGTCGTCAAAACGGACATAACTTGTAGTGGCACGGGGAGAAAAAGAATGAGAAACCGTGGTTGAAAACATAGCCCTTCTGTTGTAATTTCTTTGTAGCAGGTAAAGCCCATACAAACTCACACGTTGCACATAGGTTTTTACTCAATGGAGTCAACATGAATATAGCTCCGTTCAAGAAATAACCAAAAGCCAGCAATTCTATTTTTCAGGCATAGATTCATGTCTACAGCACCCCCAGCAGAGGTGCGTGAACACTAAGATATAAGAAGTGCGACAAACAGTAAAATGTAATGTAAATGCAGCAACAGGGTACACAGGCATGCGCCCATGAATAGCACTATCAAGTGAAAAGCTGAACATAATCATCTAAAAATGCAGTAATTTGGCTTAAGTTATAGAGCTATGCAAATCTCTATAACGCAGAAATTCAGAGAACAAAGAGGAGGCTAGAAGAATAGGAAACTACAGATATAATCCATATATAGAAGAAATGCTGGTTACAGATAAATCCAAATGCTGGCCAGCCCAAAGTTAGGTACAAGTTATTATTAAACAAGGACATGACAGTCTAAATTCCAACCGAAGCAACGCTGTGCTCACCTGAATCTTAAGGTATGGTTGTAGTGTCACCACAAATTGAGAAGGATCAGTTACTGGAATGCATAGGGTGGGATCAACAATACAAAATGCTTGCAAGGCCACAATATAAGGAAGTGCATGGACTTCCATCTCACTAGTAGCTCCCTCCTCAACCTTGACAACAACGGTTTGCAAGAGTCAATATCAAATAGTGATAAGGTTAGTGTAAGACTAAAGTCAGAAATTACCTGCAATATTCTTTCTAACAAGCGTTTACATATTAGTTCACAACGCTTCCGAAGGGATGACAGAATTGATGAGTTAATGCCTGCAGCTTTAGTTGATTGAGGAAGGAAATCAAGAGTCAAGTTACGCTTTATAACGGTAATCAGGGGTTGGTGATTGGGCATATTTCTCAACATGTCAACAATTTGTTCAGTTTTTTTTGCTATCTCCATTGGAACTGAACTACCATCAGCAACCAAGTGCTTATGACTCCCAGTTGGTTCTTCGAACCATAGCTCATAAAATGTTTTGCATACAAGATCCTACAAAAATAATGAACAAGTTAATAAACTATATGGATAACTGCGAGCAACTTAAATCTTGCAGGTCCAAAGACGTTGAGTTTTTGTATCTGACAAAAGGAAAAAAGGCTAAAAATAATTGTGTATGAAGAATCCACCAACCCCCCCCCCCCCCCCCCCCCCCCCCCCCCCCTTCTTTTTTTTTTGTTTTGGTTGTAGTAACTCCCTCTGTATTTTAAATACTGACGTCCAGACAACAAATTAGTAGTTTTAGTTCATTTGTTCTGCCCGAAAGGACAAGAATTCAAGATTGGAGGTAGTAGAAAATATTCCGGTTAAAGATGATTGTCTTACTTGGGAAGAGAAAGAAGATGCAACAGAGGTCCCAATTGACATGTAAATATTTAGCTAATGACAATTCTCTAACATTCATATGAGATCAAATATTGAACACCAAGAATCAACATAGTACAACACTGCTACAGTAGGAAACTAATGACTTGAAAAATAATATCAAATCAGTTATAATAATTAATTACATGAGCCCGGTCAATGGTTTTTTACTGATACTCACCTGTACACTGGACTCCTCATCATTAACGCGAGAATAATCTCCACAAAGGCATGAGTTGTGTCCTGTATTTGGATTTGAAGCACAAAGATCCCTAATAATTTTGATCGCACGTTTGCGCACGCTTACTCCTGTGTCTTTTTATCCGCTCAGCAACTTTTTCAATATACTGTAATAAGAGGATGTATAGTAATCATATCGACACCAATAAATATGTCATAAGGTAGTTCATATATCTACTAACCTTCAGGCCCACATCAGGATGCGAAGCAATATGTCTTCCAACAAGCTCAAGGGGCAGCTTCACGAACAGAAATAGCCGAGTCACAAACCTCCCCTCAACAGCAGACTGGACACGTTCGTCACCCAAGACCTCAGGATCGGCTTCAACTATACTGCTGACCTACAGTACACAGGAGTTTCACGTTCGTCAACATGAGAACAATCAACAATGCAAAACATGTAGTTTCATATGTTACACATATACTCACTGCTCGTAAGGCCTTCGCTCTTATCACAGGAGAATTTCTCTCAAGCTAGCCTGAAAAAGTATTGGGTGTGAATTACAAAACATCTGAATCTGAACTAATATAAATATCAGGAAGCAACCACATACCAAAAGAAGGCCAAGAATTTTATCAAAACCCCTTGAAAATGAGTTGTTCTGGCCAAGTGTCAAGCAAATTTTCTTAGCCCAATCTCTTGATATTATCAAACCATTGCTAGAATCACGCAGAATCTCCTTGGATTTTAATCTGGCAAGATAATACGTTATCTTCTCCTTAGAACGTGGGTCATCTTTGTACCACATGCACAGATAGAACCTGCAACCAAAGTGGTCATCAATCTCCAATTGTCACTGGCACAAACAATAATGAAGGTTCCAAGAAACATACCATCGAGTAAACATGTTCCCATCATCTTGTGGACCAGCTTCCTGGAAATAACTCAGTAGTATTTGTTGAACAATTTCCACTGCTGGAACCTCATCAGGTGTGACAGAGTTTTTCCTAGCCGAGCCAGTTCTTTTGCCATTTTCTTTAAGTTGTAACTGGTAGTACGACTGTAGCACACTTAGCTGTTGTTTGCAAAAACACAAGGGACACACACTATCACGCTGTAAGTTATCCTGGTTACCAGCCCCCATACAATCTGAATGGAAACATCTTCCACAGACATCACAGGCTAAGTTTATACTCCTTCCACCAAGACAAACACAACATTTATTTTTCAAAATTTTTGTGCCATCATTACCCGCATCAGTAAGCTCTTGCAATATCCAAAGCTTCTCCCTGCTACTGATGACAGAATCACGCTTCAATCTTGATGCGAT